>JAFFZR010020186.1:5594-23976 GCA_018397195.1 Lethrus apterus | reverse complement strand
TCTTCTTCTTACGACGCCGTCTCCCTACGAAGGTTGGCGATCCAAATGGCTATTGTCGCACGAGAAACCGCAGCTCTGAAAATTTCTATAGAAGTCTGTCCGAGCCATCTGCGCAAGTCCTTCAGCCATGAATTCTGTCTACGGCCGACCGACCGTTTCCCTTCGATCTTCCCTTCTATTATCAGGCGGAGAATCTCGTATCGCTCGCCTCTCATAATATGTCCCAGGTATTGCAGCTTTCTCTCCTTGATTGTCGTGAGGAGTTCTTTATGTTTACCCATTTGCTGCAGGACCTCTATGTTTGTCTTATGTTCCGTCCAAGATATTCGCAGCATTCGTCTGTAGGCGTACATTTCGAAAGCATCAATTCTTTTTTCTGTGGCCACATCCATGGTCCAACTCTCACATCCGTACAGAAGAACAGGAAAGATGTAACAGCGGAGTATTCTGGTCCGGAGTTCCAGGCTGAGGTTTCGGTTTGCCAGAAGTGTCTTCATGTTGTTCAGAGTTTTCCGCGCTTGCTCAATTCTTGATCTGATTTCGAGTTTTGGGTTACATTGCTGGTTGACGAGTGTGCCCAGGTATCTTAGAGATGACACTTGTTCAATGGTCTCACCATGGAGTCTTAGGGTGGCGTTTCTTTGTGATTTTGCGAATATCAATAATTTGGTCTTGGACTTATTCATATAAAGGCCGAATTGCTCGCTATATTCCACAATAAGGTCCATGAGAGATTGAAGTTCTGGTAGGCTACTGGCTATTACCACGGTATCATCTGCGTAACGAAGATTATTTATAATGTTTCCATTGATCTTGATGCCTGCAGTTGTATACAATATCACCAATTTGTAAATAAATTTTAATAAAATGATAAACAACAAGATAAACAAATTCAAACAAGATAAGAAACTTAAACTATAAACATTTTATGTTTATTTAAATTAAAACCTTTAAAAACTTACCGTATCTCCATTTTCACTGGGCTTGTCTTCACTCCTAGCAACTTTAAGCCTTCGTGGATATTTTCGTTTTTGAAAATGTCGTGGTTGCATATTTTCGTTGTTTGAAACGTCATCACCTTGCGATTCGGAATTTTTAGTCTCAGATTGAGGACGTCTACGTCTGTACTTGTGATACCTGTTAAATCTTCGTCTAGGTTCGTAAGATTCTATCTCGGTATCAACATCCTTCAGCGTTGTGTCTTTACCTTTTCTATAAGAGAAAAATAGAATAAAACTACAACTTGCAAATTATTACTTACCCCTCATGAATATCCTTTAATGCCTTCAACACGGGCATCAAATTTAATCTACGTTGTGACAAAATGTTCCATATAATACCATCAGGTTTCGGAAGGCGATTTTCTACTTTAATTATTTGTGTTGGTGTTAATATATAATCAACAGGCACATCATATGGTTGAAATATATCTTTAGGTAATGTATCAAAAACCTTAAACACATAATAATTAAAGATTCACTTAAAAATATTTTTAACTTACTTGTGAATCATGTACTGTTGTAACAATAATGGTTTTTTCATTCACTGCGTTCATTTCCAACAACAATGCAAATTCAAGATCTGCATACCCTCGACCTTTCCCTATGCGATAACCATCTTTTGATACCGCAACGCTACCCAAAATTAACAAATCAATTTGCACTTCATCATCAATACTGATTGTCTGACCATTGTATAATAATCCTCTGTGATTGACTGCATTCTTTATGTCATTTTTTGTTGCATTTTCCGGTACCGTAATATGCTTAAGAAGTCCTTCTTTCAAACGGGGTACTGGAACGTACAAATTTTTTTGATTCTCCAATACAAGTATTCTAGCTGCTTCTTGCGGCTTGTCCTGATTAACTTCTATGTATTTGACGTTTTTAAATTCGTCTAATTCGAGTAGCTTTGCGGCCGCTTCCAAACTACCTTTAAAATTTGGAATTCTTCCGTAGACTGGTCGTGGAAAATTCGTCAGTTTGTTTTTTTCCAGGTAATCCCAGACTTTTTTTCGAAATGTCTGCTTCGTAAGTACATTTTCTTTTTCTTCCGCTGTATCAAAAATGGTGTCAAATGCATATCAATTTCAAAATATGATTATTTGCAGGTTATACGTAATGTATGTACATTATGAAGAACTTACGTTTTGAATTCGAAGAATCCGACTGATTAGGATTTTCCGTCGTTTCAGAATTACTCATTTTTAAGTTTCCATCAAAAAAACCATCAAACGATAATCGTTATCTTTGTTAACACAAACCTTTCAACTTAAAAAAATTGTTGATCATTATTGATATTCGGTTGCCATGATTGTTTTTCGTAGCCAACTTAATGCAATTGAAAATTTGAATTTTTATAAACTACAACGCGCAAGTGTCAAAATTCGAAAATATAACAATGTTTTATTCAAAAACTTAATGGGGAACTTGCATGTTTTATTAATATCAATTAATTATACCTCTCTTCACATGAATATATGTGGTAAAAACAGATAATCTGCTAAAAACTATTAAAAGTTAAGAACAAATGGATGATCGCAATATGTATTGTGTATGGCCAATGGCGCCACGTCACGTTTTAGCGGGAAATTTTATAATTCAAATTTCATTATTTTTTTATGCCTCTATCTTTGGACAAAAAACAAATAAAACAATACGGGTCCTTTAATTTTTTAATGTTCTATACATTTGGCAAATAAAAAGAATGTACAAGTTCCCCATTGTATTAAAATCACAATAGAATTTGCGATTTTATACTAATTAACAACAAAAAATTGTATACTTTGCAAGTATTTTTGCTTTACATTTGAAGGACACAAAAAAATTAACAAATCATGCAAAAAAATTAATAAATTTTCGAAATTTACAGATAGGGAAACTTCATTTGTTTTCATTCTAATTTATCTGCATATCTTTTATAAAATAAAACCAGTACGAAAAATATTTATAAAACTACAAACATTCAACTCCTTCTTTTAAAGAGTAAATAAAATAATATATTAATCAAAACAATAAAATCACAACATGAAACATAAAAACAATCCTACAAAATCACAGATCAAAATCATTTGACAACCAGAAAAATGGAATTCTATCGTATAGTTTGGGACATATGTAACGGTGTCAACATCAATTCAAAAGCAGCATTCTTTAAATTAGCTCCGCGTAAGTTAGCTTCATGTAAATCACTACCAGACAAATCGCAGCTCTAAAAAATACTAATAAACACAAAGAAAAACAATTACAAAAAGTACCTCCAAATCGGCACCAGCCAACACAGCCGCTCTTAAATCGCAATTTTGAAGGTTGGCATTCTTAAGGGTAGCAACCCTTAAATTAACGCCACCCATATCACTACCTTCTAGGTTGGCACCCTTTAAATTCACACCTTCCATATTCGCTTTCGTACCACCGGGGTCTTTAAAATTACAATTTTTTAACTGTGCACCCTCCATATTTGCACACAAGCTTTTCACACCTATAACAAAATTTTAATTTATTGTAATTGAAATAGTTATGTATTTAATTGAAGCCAGATGCACACACATGATGTGTAAAGATACAAACAAAAAGAAATTTTCACAAAACAAATTCATGCAACTTTCCTATTTATACAAAACGTAATACAATACCTAATAATTGTGCAAAATCCAAATTAGCATGTGATAAATCTGCTCTTTCCAAACAACATCCACTTAAATTTGAACAAATCAATTTACAGCCTTGTAAATTAGCATATTTGAAGTTTATGTTTCGTAAGTCAAGTCTGCTTAAATCAGCTCCTGATAAATCAACACCTTGAAAACGTAACTCCGCTGAATGTGGACTTTTTATTAGAGCGTCAATGACATCTCTTCGTGTAAGTGGTAGATCATCTCTGGCTATTTGTTTTGCCTTAATGTTTTGCTCCAAGACTGGAATAATCGATTCAATACCGAAAAATCTAGCTTCTTCCAATATACCTTCAGGATTTACATTACTATCGTATATAAGTTCTCCATTACGTAAATAATTTAAAATGGGTTCAAAATATGTGAAACTCCTATCAATTAAATAAGCACCATTTACATCAATATTGCTAGGTGTAAACAGATAGTTTCCATGATCTTCGGCGAACATTCTCGCCAACATACTCGTAGGTTCCTTCCTAACTAAAGTGCTTTTCGAAGTAGTGAAACATTTTCCACCTACGTTTAAAGTTATCCAATTGGATTGTTTTACTTCATCGAAATTTGCACTCGCATATTTGAAATCTTCACCTTCGGATACGTACAGTACGTCATTATCACGAATTATGTTAATATCATCGATTTCTCCGCCTTTTTCATTAAATATTTTGCTTGCAGTTATATCAAATTTTGAACTGGCTTTTTTCAACAATGCTTCAATAGTTAAAGGTACAAACAAAATCTACAAATAATTATTAAAATACGTTATTTGTTTTACAACTTTTATGTACTTTTCCTCCGGCTTTAAATCCGTTTTTAAACAAGGTGATGCGTTTATCACACATAACAAGTCTGTAATCACTTTTCCTCTTTTAATAATTTTGACATGGAAAAATGACGTTTTATCTTTAATAGCCCATTGTCGAACCGCTTTAGTTTCTTCCACGTTAATGGAGGCGCTGCGAGAGTAGATAATTGAATTATAATTCGTACGGTGGCGCTACCAGATAACGTCAGTATAACATAATTGCAATTATTTTTCCGATCACCCTGTATTACTCAAGTCATCAATGTAGGCCATTACACAGATAATAAATACATTTAAATGTTCAACTCAATAAGCGATTTTTATTTACATCGGTTGGTGGCTAAGCCACCCCATGGATCCCTATCATTTACCACTCAATGAAATTCAAGAAAAATTAGTACAATCGGACAGCGGGAAATCTTTCTTGAATTTCATTGGCTAGTAAATATATATGGATCCGTATATACGGATCCCTGGTAAGATCAGCCTTAGCCTCAGTACGTGCGATCATTACTGCCTACCGAGCGAACTCAAAATTTAGGGAAAATTGACTTATGTTCTGGGGAAATTAAGTATGCATCGTTGGCAACATTGAATCGACTTGTCATAAAAAATGGCAGCGGCCGTAGACGAATTGGGTATGTTTGTAATATTATTTTAGAAAATATTGGGTATTCTTATCATGCTCTAAGTAGTGTGTATTTTATATTCTATTTGCAAACATTATTATTGAATTATTTTGAAAATATGTCGATTACAATGCATCACATTTTTTGGATTGTCATTCTCAACAATTATGAATAAAAAGTTCTAACAGTTGAATTTTAGTGCTTCTGGAAAGAGTGTTTCTTCGAGTTGGTGCAGCAGAAACTGATGACCAATTACAAAATGTTGTATCCAAATTTTTACCACCAGTTCTGCTCAAGTTATCATCTCAACAAGAAGGTGTACGAAAGAAGGTATACCTTCATCAATTTTTGAACTCGTTTTTATATATGTACATTTAGGTTATGGAACTACTAGTACATATAAATAAACGTATAAAGACACGTCCGTTGGTAAGATTGCCCGTAGATGCCTTGCTAGTTCAATACCAAGACCCTGCAGCAAGTTCATTTGTAATTGTATGTTGAATTTCTTGGAATAATTTTTTGTTTTAATGCATGAATTTAATTTTAGAACTTTACCATCATTTACATAAAAATGGGTTTTCCGAGGTTAAGACAGGAAGAACAAGTAGATTTAGTACCTACAATATTAAATGCTCTCGATTCCAAACCACAGTCACATCAAGATAGTTTACTTTTATTGATAATACCCTTATTGGGAACTGTTAAGATACCTACTGATCCTGTAAAAAAATCTTCGCTGTTTGGTTTGAATGAGAAACCGTTAGTTTCAAAACATTTGTTAAGTTTGTTGCTTGACATGTTACTGTTACCA
Organism: Lethrus apterus; assembly: GCA_018397195.1. NCBI lineage: Eukaryota > Metazoa > Arthropoda > Insecta > Coleoptera > Geotrupidae > Lethrus > Lethrus apterus. The sequence continues at coordinate 18,055 of JAFFZR010020186.1, read as the reverse complement.
TATGGGTATGTGTGTTATGATGAATCAGGGCAAATCAGATCATCCAATTATGGTTACTCGAAATTAAATCAGAATAATTTTAGTCATTTATTTGTTTTGTTAAACAGAGATAAAAATATATTTATGCTATATTAAATAACTTACAGGCAACAATTGTTTATTGGATGATTTGGTATGGAATGACCCAAAATAAAATATATGAAGAATAACTTTTCAGGGCTTTGCCATCTCAGCAGACTTCTGATTCAGGTCAAAGTAGCTCGGATGTTTCATTGCCAGTTCCACCGGGAATGAGTGAATATACATTCAAAAGAGTAACTAATGAAAATCCATTACGACCAGAAGAGTTAGAACAAGTAAGAAATTTTTAACAAATTCACGAAATAAAGTCTCAACCTTTGATATCAGTTAATTTTTCAAAGTTTGAGGCTTGAAACCTTTGAAAAAGGCATCATTATCATGAGATATTTGTTTTTGCAACTGAATGGCTTTTAAAAATTTATGAAAATTCTTCATGAAATAGAAGAAAAAAATCATTTAAAAATTTTTTTTTTAGATAAAATTGGGGATAGTCAAGTTTTTAGCAAATGAAATTTTTCCAAATGAAGATGTACTGATTCATTTAATTGTTGCCGCCGCCGACACTAGATTTAGTGTTGCAAATCTTGCAGATATGGAATTAAAAAAAATAGTTAGGTAATTCCACTATCAGTTATTTTTTTTTTTTTTTCAATTATAGAATATTATATTTAACAGTTGTGTGGATTGGACATCATCTTTATTACCCATGCCTTTATATCTATTATTTTTGGGCTCACAAACTCAAAACGTGAAACCAAATTTGAAAAAGTCACCAGCGAGCACCAGAATACGATTAAAATTGTTAACTTATTTATGTCGCGTTACTGGAAATGGTTTCATTATTCCACCATCCATACAGATTATTTTCGATTCCCTTTACAGCGTTAACACCAATCCAAGATTAAAGACTTTAGCTTTAAATTTTGCTGCAAATCTTGTAAGATAGTAAGTTATTTTATTTACGCTGTGGAAACCACTATATAATACGTAATTTTAGTGCTGATGCGTCACATTTGGTTAAAGTTGCTAGTGTGCTTCAATCTGGTTTAAACAAATTAATTCGTGAAGGAGAACCTTCACATCAAGGACAAGCTTTTTTGATAAACGGCATGATAGGACGACGATTCCCAATGATCGTTTATCATGACATAAGTTTGTTAGAATTATTTTTCAAAACTTTGGAAAGTGCAGATCCTGATTTAAAGTTGCAAATTAGGGAAGGCTTGTTAAACTTGATAATCGCTTACAAATACGATGTAAATCCGCAAGAATACGACAAAGATGGTCGAATTAATATTTTATTCGCTTTAATGAAGTTTTACATGAATTCGGAAGAACCTATGGTAAGGTTTGCAGTGGTTAGATCTGCTGCAACTATCTTTCCTCCAGATCATGTACCATCGAAAGTTCTTTTATTACTGGCCACTGGGGATAGGTATGTTTTTGTTCCAATCAAATTTATATTCAAGATATTATTATTGCAGTAAAGATGACGTGTTTATGGAAGCTTTAAAGTCTTTGTATGGAACGACAAGAAAAGCTGATATTGATCTATCGTCTACCAATAAAGATAAAGTTACAATGCCACCATTTTCGGAAATTACAAAATATGTTTACGTTGAATCTGAATCTCGTGCGAAGGATTCAACAAAGCGATTTACAGTTGGGAATCATGTTTTAGCTTTTACCCCCGCCGTATTCATAGAGGTGTGATTTATAAACTATTTCAGAAAAGCAATTATTTTTTTTTTGTTCTAGATTTTAATGTATATTAGATTGTGTTTGAATCAAAATTTAGGTGTACCGTTAAAGAGAAATATTGTAAAGCATCCTTGTGAGATAACACCTATTGTTAGAGAACATCTGCAAAGTTTATATAAGGAGGGTGAGACTATTGACAAAAGTCCAATTCTACAATATGTAGCTCTTATTCAGCAATTAATGGTTGCTAATCCAGGTTAGTTGGTATTTGATCCAAAAAGTATTTGTAACAGAGTGACTCTAAAATCGTTTAACTGTGTATAAAAGAAGTTGTTCATTCTTAAGAAGGTTGAATTTTTTGTTAATTTAAAATGTTCTCAGTTTTTAAACCCTTAATTATTTCATTTAAGAAGAAATCTTAAACACATGAATATTCCATGAGAAATTCAATCAGTCGAGACACATTTTGTACAATAATAGTTTGTTGAATTTTTTAATCTAATTATCTGATTATTTCAGCTATAGAACCGCTTTGCTGTATGCTTGAGGTAATCGGTTGCATTCCAAATTTATATAAGTGTTTGTCAAAAGATATTATTTGGCTACGAGATTTGTTAAACTCAACAAAAGAGGAAATTCGAGAGTATGCTTCTGTTTTATATGCAATTGTTTTGAATTGTGGTGCATCCGATAAAGAATTTGATGATGCCATCGAGTATTTATTGAAGCTGACATCTGGCAAAAATTTAGAATCTCAACATGGCGCCCTTTTAGGAGTGTGTAATAGTTTGGAGAGAAAAATTATGTCGCATAAAAATATAAAAAATAATTTTCAAAATTGGGATGTTTTTATAACCAGTGTGAACAATATAGGTAACTTGTTTCAAAGATATAATTTGTTAATAATATATAAAATTTTAGTGTCGTTCTTAAAGCACCAAAATATTACGCTTCTTGGTGCAGCCTGTACTGCCATAGGTTTAGTTGGTAAAAGTACGGCTTTACCGTTAGAAAATGGTAAAAAGACAGATACTGATAGTCCTGATGCGAAACGTCCTGCTAAAGTTACAAAGCTTGACGTTGTTAATCAATTACTTGACGTCATGAATAATGTGAAATACACATCGAAAACTAGGGAAAGGGCAGCCAGATCCTTGGGATTGATTTGTATCGGTGAAGAGTTTCCGTACATTACGGACGTTTTACAAGGTTTTTTGAATACGGCAAAAGAAGTAAAAAATTTTAAAATATTTTAATAAATTCTAATATAATTTTTTTATCAGACGAAAGATGTTGAAGTTCACTTTACAATTGGTGAATCGTTGGTAATGTGCATTCAAGGTATATGGTCACCGGAAGCAAGAGATGCTTGGACAACTTTACCCAAAGATTACACACCACAAGACACCATGTTGGAAAAGCCAAGTGATGAAAATTTAGACTGGCTACTCGGTGAATTGTTAAAATTCGCATTTGGTACACATCCGAATTCTAGGCAAGCGTCTTGTATTTGGTTGCTGGCTCTTTTAAAAAGTTGTCCTGATAGAGATCCAATTAAAAATCGACTCAAAATTCTCCAAAATGCCTTTATGAATTTATTGGGTGAAAACAATGGTTCGTTGTTGATGAAAATAAGAATTTAAATTATTCTGTTATTTTTTTAGATATTGTTCAAGATGTAGCTTCGAAGGGATTGTGTTTGGTGTATGATTATTCAAAATCAGAAGAATTATTAGGAAGTTTAGTTGAGCAGTTAATGTCTGGCAGAAGGCAAGCGGCACATGTTACTGATGATACTAAGTTGTTTGAAGAAGGAGAATTGGGAAAATCACCTACAGGGTACACTCTAAAGCATTATATTATATTTTGTAGAAAAATAGTCAAAACTGAATTTTTTTTCACAACTAAAAACTATTTTGTAACATTTTACTATTTTTCACTTTTTCAATTCACATTTGTGACGGCAATCTTAAGATAAGTAGCATATAAAAATATACCCTGTATAAAGCCAAATTAATCAGAATTTTTTTTATGCGCAATTTTTCTTGGTAATTTTCAAGAAAAATTCTCTCCAATAAACTTCAAAGGACTATAAGTCCTAGTTTAGGACAAAAGTATTGTGTTTTTGGATTTCATCTTCTAAAGTTAGGCCATAGGTTTTACAGATATCTGTTTCTATATTTGATTTTTAGTTGAAAATGAATATTATATGACCATTTATTAAAAACAATTTTTTTTTAGAGGGAATTTGTCAACGTACAAAGAATTATGTTCACTAGCGTCTGATTTAAACAAACCTGATCTAGTTTATCAATTCATGCATCTTGCCAATCACAATTCTATTTGGAATTCAAAGAAAGGAGCCGCTTTCGGCTTCTCTACAATTGCGGCAAATTGCGGGGAGTACCTGAAACCACATTTACCAAAAATAATTCCTAAACTGTACAGATACCAATACGATCCCACTCCCAATTTGCAAACTTCCATGCAAAATATTTGGCATGTTTTGGTTCCGGAATCGCAAAAAATGGTACAATTTTTTTGTCTAATAGTGCTTTTTGATAATTATATTTTTTGTAGCTTGATTTATATCATCACGAAATTTTGGCGGATCTATTATTAAATTTAACTTCTCCTCAGTACAGAGTAAGACAGTCGTGTTGTTTGGCGTTACAAGATTTTTTGAAAGGTGCTGGTAATCGGTCAGTTCATGATTCCGTTGATTCTATGAATGAAATTTGGACACAGTTATTTAGAGTAATGGATGATCATCACGAAGCTACTAGACTTGCTGCTAATAAAACTGCAAAGGTTTTGAGCAAGGTGAATAAATATCCTCAACTGTTTATTTCAGTTTGATTTATTCTTTCTTATATTTAGTTGTGTATTCGTGCGTGCGATTTAAATCAAGGAAAGGCTGGTGTCAAGATGATGGAAGCAATTTTACCGGTTTTTCTCAATACTGGGATAACGAGTGCAGTAACTGAAGTACGTCTGATTAGGTAAATATAATGATTATTTCTTGCAACAAGTTCTGTATATGAATTTTAGCTTACAAACTATATCAGAACTAGTTGGCTCGGCTGGGAAACAATTAAAACCGTTTTTGCCACAATTAATACCTGCACTACTGCAAGCTACAGGAGAATTAGAATCTACAAAACTGTCATATTTAAGTACGATGCTTGGTGCACAAAGTCAAGCACAAGAAGCCGTTGATAGTGCCAGAGCGTCTTTTGCTAAATCCCATTTTACAACAGAAACCGTATCAAAGGTACATTTTTAGAATGTTTTTATTAATCAATATTAATTATGCGTTTTAGTGTTTGCAATATGCAGATGCTTCAATTTTAGAAGATCTCGTTCCTAAAGTTACCGAACTAATGAGAGGATCTGTTGGTCTAGGAACAAGGATTGTTTGTGCACATTTTATTACATTATTAGTTATACAAGTGGGACAGGATTTACAACCATATACAGGTATTTACAGTCTACTCCATTAACGGTATGAATTATTTTTAAATTTGTAGGCAAATTTCTAGCTAGTTTAGTCAATGGTTTAACTGATAGGAACTCGGCTATAAGAAAACATTATGCATCTACAATAGGACATTTGGTTGGCACCGCAAAGGAATCCAGTTTAGAAAAACTATTTGCAAAAATTCACCACTGGTACTTTGAACGAGAAGGTTTGTTTTATAATTTTTGAATCATTTTTTTTTTTTTTGAAAAATATTTTAATATAATTCTGAAATGTGTCCCACTATTTTAACAGGTGATAGCTGACCATAGCCCAACCCCAAAAATGTAAAAATGATAATGCAATTGGTTTTCAACGCGACGCATATTGTACACAGGATCGTACTAAGTACCCAATGTTCATACAAAAAAATGACATTTTTCGAAAATTTAAAATGAAGATAGGACCGCCATTTTTGCGGATTTGGGTTAAAGTCATCTATCACCTGTTGAAATAGATGGGACATATTTCAGAATTTCTATGTATTTAAATGTATTCTTTTTTAGATGATTCCATAAGATCAGCATGTGCATTAACTATAAAGTCAATTGGAATTCATAATCAAGATATATTGAAATCTCATTCTGATACAATATTACCTTTAGTCTTTTATGCAATGCATGCCGAAAAAACACCCGAAACGGAAAATACTTTAGAAGTGTGGAATGAAATTTGGGCTGAACATAGTCCAGGTACAGAAACGGGTATCAGACAAAATATCGAAATAATATGTAGTACACTTAAAACTGCTTTGGAGTCTCCTTCGTGGACTATGAAAGCTCAGGTTTTTAAATTACAATCTATTATGTTTAATTGCATTAAAATAATTATTTCCAGGCAGCAAACGCAGTTAGCACCGTGGCAACAAAATTAGGTTCCACAATGGACATAAAGCATAGAAATACTCTGATACAAATTTTATTAAATGGTTTGATTGGTAGAACATGGAATGGTAAAGATAAATTACTAAAAGCTTTGGCCAGTATATGCAGCAGTTGCAAAGATTCATTAAAAAATGATCCGAATATGGATTTGAATACTTTAGTCGATGTAATTCTTAAGGAATGTCGAAAAGATGAAATTGGGTATAAAATAAGTTCATTGCATTGTCTAGGAAATATTTTATCATCTTTAGATATAGATAAGTTTGAGGAAGTTTATAATATTGTAGAAAATGTTTTTAATCCTTTGGAGAACAATAAAGAAGAAGAAGATATGTCTTCAGAAGAAATGGTTAAAAATCGCGATCAGAATATAAAATTGAAAGAAGTTGTATTTGAAACATTAGGAAAAGCATGGCCCAATAACAGTAAATTAACCCAAGAAAAGTACAGAGAAATGCTCGTTGAACATTGTGTAGAATGTCTACCTAAAAATACTAGATCTGTTCAAGTTTGTATTATAACTGCATTAAGTAACTATGTAGATAAAGTGTCTATACTTAAGGAAACCGAATTAAATGTTATCGAAAAAAGTAGTTTAGTTAAAATTATTGATAATATATTAAAAGCTTTAAACTACAGTTTAGGTAAGCTCCTGTATGCTATATATTCTAGTTGTTTATTATGTTTTTGTAGCTGTTGCAAAAAACACAAGGCTGAGGAAAGAAGCATTAAATATCATTTTTACTTTGGTTAGAAAATTGAAAGCCACAAATCGAGATGAAGAATATAGTAAATTATGCAACATGTTTGAAATCTTATTGCCGGAATTAAGCAAAGATAATCAACCAGAAATAAAATCCAGGGTTACGGATATTAAAAATTTATTAAAGAAAGAATAGTTTTAATATTGTGAATATGTAATCATTATTTGGTTTTTATGTATTTTTACGATGTAATAAAATGTAACTGTGATTTTTTTTTGTAAAATTTGTCCATATCCTACATCTGAAAATAACGATGTACATTGTATTGTCATTACAAGGGAACGTTTAATGATCCAAGCTGACCGGAACAAAGTTTCTTTTTGTACAAAGCTTTTTACTAACAATAAGAACATATTGTAATGTTATTTAAGAGTCAATCGTTTATTTCACAAAATACATTAATCATAGTCATTTATCCCATATAAAATATGTCGTTTGATAGGTATAATCTGAAACAAATTAGGATGACCATATGTACAGCGTTGCGCTGTATTGTCCGGAATTAAGCAAGCTGTCCAGCATTCAGTATGAATGTATAGTAAAACGTCCAGCATTTAGCATGAATGTACGGCAAAACGCCTTTTGAATTTAAATTACGGAGTGAACCCAAATATGACGGAGACTTTTTACACCCTAAATTAAATTAGTAGTGACCGAAAAAAATAGTCAAAGTAAGCAAAAGTCGGCATGCCTTTACTTAAACCACTAATTTCTTAATGTCAAATTGACGTTTGTCAAAAATGTTATAGTTCCTTGTTAGCTTTTACCACTTTTTATTTTTGCTTGTTGATTAGGTTGACAGTTTCCTGTTCCATTTCCATTTCTAAAATAGGATTCTAAACGAAAAGCTTTGATTTGTTTCGACAACATAATTCTATCTATCTATCTAATAGTGGTTTAAGTAAAGACATGTGGATTTTTGTTTGTCTAATTTTTTTTTCGACCAAACTGTATAATATAACCAATAGATATTAACTTACATAAAGTGTATAATTAAAGAAGCCCTAGACAATGTAAATTATGAAAATCCCACTTGTCAACAATAAAAGAAGAGCGGTTGTTATGAGAAAATAAGTTGAAAAATATCCATGAACGAGTAAACGTCTCGCCAATTTGTCTAATTTGTTTCCAGTAAAACGGCAGTGATCTAAAATAAATTCAATTAAAAGTTAAATAAAAGTGTTTTAAAAGATGTTTAAACTAGAAATTCGACTTGAAGAAGAAATCGAACAGAAAGGGCGCTTAAGAAAGCCTACAAAACCACAAGTATTCACCTATTTTGTGTGTGTGTGTGTGGTGCTAGCCGAACGCGTCATAAGCTCGTCGCTTATCAAAGACTTGCTGGAGTGTTATTATCAGAACTTTTATTAAATTTGTTAAAATTCCTAATTAGTCTAATTACACATAAACGAATTGCATTTAAGTTAGTGCACAGTATCATTTTCATAACCATCTTGTTGCAAGCGCGTGTACTGCTAGTTATTCATCTTACCGATAGATGGCGATGTTGTTGTTTATTTTGTAAATCGTTTGTTATTACTCATTATTTACGGTTCATTGAATTTGTTTATATAATAGCAATACATAAAATTGATTAATAAATTTCATAAATTGAATAATTTATTTATTAAAATAAATTATTTTGGCGCTCAAATTTGAAATTGTAAATGATCAGAATATATCTGAATTAACATTTGAATAAAAAAAAATTAAAGTCAATAAAATAAGCAAATTTGAATATTACTATAGACCTATTTGAACCCTGAACGAGCTAGACTATTTTTATTTTATTTTATTTTATTTTATTTTATTTTATTTGACTAATAAGTATTAATTGTTAAATTTTATTGGATTTTGCTTTCTATTGACGTTTAGAAATAACTTTAAACAACAATGTAAAACAATACTTGTGTAATAAAATTATACATTTAATTTTTTTGTGAAGTTCCAGTTCCTAATCAATTATGAGAATAACCCAGTTCTCAAGTGTTACATTAAATATGCATATTTTATTGCACAAATCTGCCAGTCAAATGTAATGCTGTTCCAAATACACAGATACCTAATAGGTAATACTAAAAGGAACTAGCATTATTATTGAAAAGATAATTACCTTGTTGCATTATTAATTCAAATTTCAATTTGCTTAAATAAACAATTATGTCGTTGCAAGTTACATGTGTAGGCGGTACCTAAGCCAGTGTCGCCGCCTATACATCAATGTGGAATGTAGACTTAATCATGTCTCCTCAGTGTTCATTTTATAAAATTCCAGGGTAATTAGTGTAATTACGCATCGCAAAATGACAATAAATTTCTGAACTATGACCAAACTTCCAATTTTTTTGTTTTCTTTGTTATCCAATTGAAAAAAAATTTTATTTTTCAGACACATTGGAAGACAGTTTTATGCGTTGATATTTTGTGAAAATACATTATTTGAACAGTTCGTTCAACTTTTCTCTTGCAACTCGGACGATGCAACATTTCCGGAATTTCGCCGATTAATTGTTAATTTACGCTTCTTAAGTCTACTAACAGTTGCAAACAAAGCCATTTCCGTCACATACAAATTGAAAACTGTTGCTAAACAATGGAGCGTATTGTCTGACGCGAGAAACCGATTACATTTGCATTTTCGCGTGTAGTGGAAATCCTATTGTCTTTTGAAAATGATAAGAAAATTCATGATAAAACCGATTTTATCATGAATTTTGTATTATTTTGTGTTAATTGATTTTCAAATGATCATCAGAAACGGATTGCTCAAATAATTAAACGATATGTATCAGAAAGTGTCGATTACCTTTTATATCTAATAATTGCAATTTGTTGAAAACTCATAAATAATAACAATAAATAATAATAATCAGGATGCTGGATTTCAACCGACTATTCTGATTAGATTTTCCACGTTTCCCTAATCCTTGCAACATATGCTGGAAGATGGAATAGATATTAACAGCTGTAAGACGGTCGTGACTGGTAAGAGGAAAGCAAGGAAAAAAATGAATTATTAAGGATAACCACTTTATGCAAATATCATGCAATAAATTGATCATGTAATTATAAAATACAAATTAATTATGAAAGGAAAGCAATATTATAATAAATTTATAAATTTGTTCATTTTTTAACAGAAACCGGTTACTTTCTAAAACCCATAAATTGCATATTAATTGTTCTATTAACAACATAAAAGAATTTTGATTAAAATAAATTGCGTTAATTTTCACGGATAATTTGATTTTATAATAATTGCGTATACGCATGTCAATGAATAAACATAAATTTTGTTGGGATATGGTTTTTCATTTGAGCTTTTAAAAAAATTAGTTTATTGTTTTGTTTGTTCGGCATTTATGCTCCGAATGGCCGCGCAATTGCACAGTTGTTTTAAAAAGCTCGTTTTGCTGTTTCAGTTAATTCATTTAAAGCTGCAAAATATCGTTTATTATTTGATTTTCGGTTCAGTGCGGCAAAAGTTTGCAAAAATGTGTATTTGATTTTAACTTAAATAGAAAACAAACTCACTTTCATTTACTTTTTATGTAAAAATAATTTACAATTTACACGAAAGGTTGGGACTCAAAAAGGGCAAAAACTTGCAAACCAATACTGAAGTGAAGATGGGGAAAATTGTATCACAAAAATTACAAACAAGAAAATATTCCCGCATTAATAGTCTTTGTTTTAATATTCTACATCAAAATATTGGAACTTCTTCTTCTTAAATACTTATACCCTTACGGTTGTCGGATTTGTGTCTTGCTTGTCTCATTGTCCATTCTTTCCACCCCTTCTTGCCTATTGCCATTTGTCTCATCTTATTCGTATTTTTCACTATGTTTTTTCGTATCTCCTCCAGCTCTTGCTTGCCCTTTCCCTTTTCCTTGTACCTAACCTTCCTGCCTCTATGATTTTTTTTTTTTTAATTTGCTTTGATCTATCCTAACCACATGTCCAAACCAGTTTAGTTCTTTTCTCTATATTTTGTGGATTATACCTTCTTTCTGATTTGCTAATTGTCTTCGTTTGTTTTTCCCTCTTTGGTTTTCCAATTATTTTTCTCATGAACAGTGAGATCGAAAAAAAAATTAGTCAAAGTAATCCATGAACAAAAATCGGCATGTCTTTACTTAAACCACTATTTATTTCTTAATGTCAAATTGACGTTTGTCAAAAATGTTCAATATTAAAGTGCTCTTGAAATTCTTCATAACAGGCATCGTAAGAATATTGTCATTCACCGTTTACTGTTTCATTTCCATTTCAAAAACAGAATTCTAAAAGAAAAGCTTTGATTTTGTTTGGACAACATTTTTGACAAACGTCAATTTGACATTAAGAAATAAATAGTGGTTTAAGTAAAGACATGCCGATTTTTGTTCATGGCTTACTTTGACTAATCTTTTTTTCGATCTCACTGTACTTCATTTCCATTGACGTTATTTTTGTTTCGTTTTTCTTCTGGCTAAAGATTACTAATCTTTAGTTGTATTTTTTTTTTGAAAATTCCACTTTTCTTCCAAGAATGACATTTGTTTCTGTTGTTTCATCAAGTTACGCGTTTATATTAATTAAAAAGGCATACTTGGCGTTTAAATATAAAAGACTTAAATTTAAAGATAAAAGAAAACTCAATTTTAAAGAAGACGATATTATCAAAAAGTTAACGGAAAACGCAATTTGTTTAAGTGACAAAAACGGCCATCGAAATATAAATACGCAGTGAAAGTTTTATAAATTCCAAAGAGACGTAATTTTAATTAATTTTTCATTAAATGTATTTGATTTAATTAAGTGGATCAATTTCCATCTGAGGACGCCTTTTGTTAGTTTTGTTAGTTGTTTGCGATTTTCGTTATAACCATATTTCAAGTTTGTTGTAAAGTAATTTAAATCAAATTATCTTCAACGAGGATACTTCAGTTTGATTTAAATGTATATTTAGTATTTAATACAATTATTTATTAAAGTGGAAATAATTTATATACAGTGAGGACAAAAAGTAAGGAATATTTAAAATAAAAACGAACTCAACCGGTTTTTTAAGAAACGCTGAAACAGGTCGATTTTTGATTTCAAAAATACACATTAATATGTGGGATTCATCTTCCGACTTTCATTTGTTTTGTAGTTATGACGTCATCAAAAAAAAAAAAAATAAATGACAACATAGATTTTTTTTTGTGGAATCCGATAGTGATTTTTCTACCCTTTATGACCGTGTACAAAAATCATAAGGTTGCATAAAAAAAATTCTGAGAAAAATCGAGCTGAAAATTTAATGTTGGTGGGATTAAAGTATGAAATATTTTTAAAAAAAGCGAACTCAACCGGTTCTTTAAAAAACGCTGAAACAGGTCGATTTTATTTTTTAAAAATACACATTAATACGTGCGATTCATTTGCCGACTTTCATTTGTTTTGTAGTTATGACGTCATCACAAAAAATTTAAATGACAACATACATTTTTTTAGTGGAATCCGATAGTGATTTGAATGAAC
>JAFFZR010020183.1:0-27241 GCA_018397195.1 Lethrus apterus | reverse complement strand
ACGTCACAAAAATAGTGTATTTTTTTGCTTTACTGCTACCCATACTGCTTATTGTATTTACGTTCTGTCATCTGTCATAAATACTGGAATGAAAACCTTTTTCCAAATTATTTCTGTATTAAATGTATTCTTTTAAAAAGCAATTTATTCTTCTAAGTACAAAAAGAAGTCATTTTGAAGGTATACACGTACTGATAAAGCTAATAATTTGACACTTCTCTTCTTTTAAGGTTATAGTTATAAAATAGTACCAACTTAACAATGTCGCCACCTTAAAATTTGAGGTCACGTGGTGGTCACTTCCAATTGCTCACTCTGTATAAAAGGATTATCTGAAAGAATTAAAAACATTTTAAAACCATATAACTTTATACTTGCACATAAAAACACTAACACAGCAAATAATTTTTTTACTCAATTAAAAAGCAAAATTCACAAAGATAAACAGACACATATTATTTATAATATTCATTGTTCAAATTGTCCTGGAACATACATAGGATAAACAAAACAACTGAGTTTCTATCAAAACTCATGACTTTTAAAAACAAATTATTACTGAAAATTGATCTGAAAAAATACAATTTTCTATTTTCAATAGTAGATTTATTACAAAACATAAATAATAATAATAAATAAATAACAAGAAAACTTTGCAAATTCCATATCAGTTACAATTCAGATTTTTGTATAAAAAAAAATAATAATACACGTTACTTTGTTAATAGCCCCCGTATACCAATGGATAAACTTAAAAATCCCAGAAGTATACTGTATAATTTTTAACAACGGTCAAGTGAATTTTTTATGTTTAAAAAGTAAACAAAGAAGTCAGGATAACTTGGCTAGGTATAATAATCATATATAGACATACATATCTATACTGAAAGTTAGATAACTGTTGAAAAATGTAAGACTGTTACGTGTTATGGGTTCTAGTTATGTTTTGAAATTTTAACGAAAATCCAGAAACATGAAGCGAACGAACGATAAAACGTTTTGTATATTCGGTAGTGATACGAATTTAGATTTTTTTAACATAAAATATATTCAGTAAACTAACTAAATAAAAATTCGTTTTCTAAGATTTAACTAAAATATTCATTGTTCAAATTGTCCTGGAACATACATAGGACAAACAAAACAACATTTAAAAAAACGTATATACATCCATAAATACACTACAACAACATACAACGGAACAGACACAGCACTTTCAAAACACACTAAAGACACTGGACATAAATTTAACTTTAAAGATGTGGAAATTATTGATAAAGAAACTAATTATAAAAAAATATTAGTTTTGGAAATGATTAATATAAAAAAAGACAGTAACTCTATAAATTTTAATAGTGACACTTCAAATTTAAGCAAAATTTATAACAATTTAATTATTTGATTAACTACATCTAACCAAAATTATATATTTATAAGTTAACTACATATATTATTATCAGAAAGGGAATTATATATTATTTATAATTTTACATAATTTCAATTGTCCATTATTGAGTTACTATTGAAATAATTTATTATATTTGAAATTATTTTAAATTACTTTTACATTAATAATTTAATAATATACTGAATTGTTTTAGAATTAAACTTGATAATGGTCGAAATACTCGACTAGGTTTTTTCAACGTTTTTCCTAGTCTTACAGCAATAGCTGGAGTATATAGAAGTCGTAACGTGGGACGCAAAAGGGATTAGGAATTGTAAAATTTGATTCATTAATTAATGTTTAAATTATTATTTCAATCCTTTGAACTAATTGATGAAACAAATTTACAGTAAACTATGCCTTTTAAAGAATGTTTCCATAGTGAATAAATAACAAACGTCAAATATATTTATTACCCGATGAAGATCACGAAACACATTTTTATATTTCTTAATATTGTGTGTCGTAATAAATATATTTTATTGCACAACTTGAGTTTTAATTTGGTTGCACGCTCAAGAAAGGAAAAAAAAAAAAACATAATTTAGTACTAATTTACAGACTATTGTCAATTAACTACTACAGCCCGCGGAAAAAACGTAAAATTTATTTATTTATTTATTTAAAAATACACTTCTGAGTACTTGGAATGAAGTTTAGTTTTACTTTTCACAAAAATTCCATAACCTTAAGACTAGTGATCTAAAAAAAAATTATAGACAAACAATTACGAAAGAAATATTTTTCGTTTCCCAGTTGACACTACATTGAATATTGGTTAGTAACGTTTGGTTTTTAAAATTTACGTTTTCTTTTGAATTATTTGTATTTGAATGGTAAATATTTAATCTCATTCTAGAATATTTGTTGTTACGGCCAAAGATGTAGCAACAGGTCGTAGATCTCGTACAATAACAATACAATACTTTTTTTATATCGAGAAATATCCGTGTTAAATTGATCGATCTGTAATGGTATTAGAAGATGCCGCAATTTCAAGGTAATTAGAGGTTCTAATTATTTAATAATTGTCGTAATAAATGAATACAGTAAAATGATATATTAGTATTATTATGCTGACTGGAAAACTAGTGTTTTTGTAGGCACCAATCCACAAGTCTATTTAGATTTTGATGCAGCAAATGTATATCATCAGAAAATAAGCTAACACTGACCAGGTCATGGCACCAAAAAGCCATTAATAAATATTATAAATAAAAAAGGCCCAAGGTTTGAAACTTGAGGGCCGCCTGATGTAGAAGTGAATTCATATGAATTATAACCATTCAAGAACACGTAATGAACGTGTTTAACTTTTCATTGATTGTTGGAGAATAGTCGGAGATTACATCAGGAATGTCAGACTTGGAATCATCTACATGATTAGAAACATCTTATCTTATTGTTTTCTTTTAAAAAACACCATTGAATGGAAATAAGGTCTGTAGTGATAACATGGCAAGTCTGCCTCACTTGTTATCACTACAGATCTTATTTCCAATGGTCTAGTGACATTAATCGAGTAGAATTAATAATTAAGAAAATTATGGACAAGAAATAGATCACCAGTACAATAAATAATTGAAAAAGGCGAAAGTGCAATTATTATATGCAAATCAGAGTTTTTGAAAAGTATTAATTTTCTAAATTTTATGAGACAAAATAGTATAGAAATTTATTTCTTCTTAACAACCTATTCTTCATTTGTGTTTCATAGCTTATTGTATTACATATTGATTACTATACATTGTTTTCAATTTATTTATAAATTGTGTCGTTGGTGATGGCTTTTACTTCGATTCTTTACATAGGTATGTGAAATTTAAATACAAGTACTTAAGAACTCGCACTGGCCTAATCATTATGCAAGTATAATGATTATAATGAATGGTTTAAACGTTATCTGGTCGATATTGAAGGTCACTTGCACCACCAACAAGTAACGTCGTACCGTTATATGATTGGTGTGGTGACTGGGTCAGCATTAAGAGTTTTCTGATGTTGAACAGCAGTTAAGTCGAAAGTTGTCCATGCGTGCGCGTCTTCTGGTAGTTGTTGGTGTTTAATACATTTGTGTAAATATGAAGTGCGCGCGTGCACTTTTGATACTCGCAATATTTGGTACGTGCCTTCCCTTATTTCACTGTGAAATAATATCGTTTGTATATATTTACCGCTAACTATTTTGTCTCTATAAGTAGGTCTAATTATTTTGTTATTTTTAATAATAGAGTAGAAATTAATCTATATATTTGATATTCTCGTATAATAGTTTAAAAGAAGAACGGGAATGTTAAATAATATTGATTTTGTTTCTATTTTGGGTTGTATTCTTTCAACTTTGCCTTAACTTACTTTATGATGTTGTATGTAATTCTATTCTTTATTTCTACTTGCATTACTTACTAATACCTATACGAAATGAAGATATTTAAAGAAAGAATATATAAATAATTAAAAATGTAAATTTGAAGAACCAGGTCAGTAGGTTTCCGGACGATTGTCGATTGTCGCGATTATATTTTTTCAAACAGAGACAGAATCCGCGTTTTAGTCAATGCATCTGCTCTGAAGTGGGATAAAAATATATGTATGTCAAAATTATTGGTTGCAGGCGGTACTTGGCGATTCGGCCGAGCCACCTGCGTACTGGAGTCCGATTTCGGATTTGTCATCAACTGTGCTTTTAAGAAATCTGGATTGTTCAGAGTTAGAAACCTTGGTGGTATCAAAGCTCACGTTGGCCTGGGTAATCTATTGCTTTTACTAAGTCATCTGAATTTATCAGTAAATAAATAATTCATAATTTTACATACGCTGCTTATCAAGAAATATTTTCACCCATTAATTGCAATTATTACTTTACTATAAAAATATTTATAAATTAATATGTAATATTCCCACCTATGAAATGTTTACTGCAGAAGTCATTAAAAATAAATAATTTCACTCTTTATAATAATAAAGGACAACAATATCTGTAAATAACAATGTTTATCTACTTTGATTCTATCTAAGCTAATTCTATTGAATCAATTCTAATTCTATCGCAGGAAATGTTGGAATTTGATTAGCAAGCAAAAGTGTGCAATTTTAGTTTTTCGGCTGGCGAGGTTTATGGTTAGGGTTTTGGTTATTTCTAGTTTACTATTTTACGCTTAATCATCGTGGTAATAAAAATAAAATATTTGTTGTACAATAATTAACGAACGATAAATCTGAACTGATAAGCAGTGTATTCGTACGAAATTGCATGCTTCACGCTCCCTATATATTTGCATTTTCTATTAACTAATTATGTATTCTTGTGAAACTAGTTTATTATCTTATACTCTCTATGTAATGGCAGTTTCATTAACTTTCCATTAATATCCACCTATTACGCATTTCTATTGTTTATATCTAAACATCTTTTTCATTATTTGACATAGAAATGCAAAGATTTCTCATATCAATTCTTTAGGATTCAGCGTAGGAGATGAACTTGGATTTAAGGAATCGCTTACAAATACAGACACTAGTAGACGGCGATCAGTACAAGCTTCACCGTTTATTCCTTCAACTCCATTAAGTGATGCACAAAAAATGAATGTAAGTTATTAATTTATAAATTTGACTTATAATTAAGGCAAATTGTAATAAAGCTTTTTTTGTGAAAATTAGCGAGATTTTTCGAAGAAGGGACTAAAATGCTTTAACTGACATTTTGCAACGATTCAAAAATTTATTAAAAGATTTTTATAATCTGTGTGGATTTTGGTCCTACGACGACATAATCGAAAATTGTTCATTAAATTTAATGACACAGACCCATAGAGTATATTGGTTTAAATTCCGCATAAAACCCACGAATTAAAATTATAATTTTTGAGACGTTAACTTTTAATAAGACATTTTTCTTTATAACATTTTTCTTTTGCTTCTTTTCCCAAATTTCATTGTGTATGTCAATTTTGTTTTATTTTCAAACTTCACGATTAATCATCAATTTCGAAGGATTTATTTACATTTAAAATGTTTAGAAGGGGATTTTTCTTTCTATATATGTATTGTGAAAATATATATATAATTTCTTAATTTTTGTTTTAGGGAAATAATATGTCTTTGCGTTTAATGCAACAAAATACATTACCGTTCTCATTGTCAGTACCATCACAAAAGATAAAACAAAGATCTGGATCTGTACCTCAATTTAAACCCATTCCTCCTGCTCCAGAAAGACCAAATGTATCAATGATGACAGTAGCTAATGTCACGCGATTAACCAGGCCCGTAAGCGATATTCAACCAGCATCATCAGTAGGGGTAGCAATTCCAACATTTAATGCAATGCCAGCTTCCATATCACGTATATCATATGGTCCTACAGTTGAAAATGATAAAAAGCCAACTTTATTAATGACTGCTACAAATTCCAAAAATCAAATGAAAGACAAAATGAGTAGTAATTTTGCATTAAGAACTTTGCCAGCCCAACAGAATGGTGAATTTCCATCATCATTACCACAGACTAACACCAATTCAATTCAGTCGTTATTGGCCGCTTCTAACATAACTGAAGAGGCACTTGAAGCTGCTATTATGCAAAGACAGCAACCTACTACGACGACAACTACAACTACTTATAGACCGATACAAAAACATGCAACAATAGGAAAAGTTATGAATGCACCAAAGGAATATTATCCTGTTGGTTATGACAAAAATTTTGATGATAATTTCTCATCGCGAGTTGATTTACCAGATACTTCGTTTTTATGTGGTGATCAGAAACATTTTCCAGGATTATACGCAGATGAAGATTTGGGTTGCATGGTAAGTAATATATTAAATATTTTTTTATGTTTTTGGATGTCAGAAAAAGTTGTAATTAGAAAAAGTATATTTGAGAATTATTAAATTGTTTCTAAATTATTCAAATATAGTTTAAACATATTTATTTAACATTTTTTTAGAAAGTATGTCAAATATGCTAATAGTTGCCGTTTTAAGTAAGTGAGATGAGTCGAAGATACCAGAAAATAATCTTTCAGCAAATAATTTGTATTAGAAATTTAATACAAGGTGATTTTTAATAATTCTCATTTGAAAGTATATGTAGGTTACCTTGTAATCAAATTATTATGGAATAGACTATAATCGATTTTAAAAGAAGAAATTTTACTGTCAATCTAAATCTACAATAAACGTGAAAAACTGTTTTTTGAATTACAACTTGTTTAAGTCAATACTTACACACATGGGTGTTTCTTAAACAGATAAAGTTAATTATGTAATAAGATCTACATGTACTTAAACGGCTAAACGGGACATTAGCAAAGATGTTTACTGCCAATTGTTATACTATGTTTATGTGTGTCATTAGAAAGTGACTGATAAAAAAAAAGAAAAACAATTATGTATGAAAATACATTAAGCAATAGGGTCATTTTGCCATCGGTTTGCCATTTGTTTAGTATACAATTTTATTGAAAAGAAATTTAATTTGTGTAATTTTTGGGTAACTTTACACTCAAAGTTCGTATTTTTCAAAATTTGTCACCATTACACACCATTGGTTTTCTCGGCACTTTCTTCATTATATTTGTATGAAATTTCTTAGTTTATTGTTGTTTTGTTTATTATTATTTCTTGTGTAGATTGATCGATCAGTAGCATGCCCAGCCTACTTTGTAGGTCGAATCATGTTGGCTGACCCGAATCGTTTGTTTTTAAATGATTTCAAACAACTTAACGAAAAATAAAAGGCTATCTAATTATTTTTCTTATATATCCAACCTTAATTAATAATCTTGCAAAAATATTTCAACATTTTAACTTTAAAGGTCATATTACACTTTCATTTTTCAAATTTTATGATTATTAATAATTTATTAATAACAATAATGTAAATGGTAAATTTATATAATGATGATTTGGATTTAGAATGGAAATTAGATGCCATTGTTTAAACCAATAATATTCGATGCAATTACTAAACTTGAAATTATGAAAGTTGCGATTTTCATCTAGACATTCCTTTTTTACTTTTACGTCATCAACTTTTACTTGAAGCCTAATGAATTAACATATTTTATTTGTAAGTAATAACTAATAAAATACGTACGCATTTATTTAATACTACATTTTGTTACTTTGAGAATATTCGGAACGGATATAAAATAATTTATTACTGGTTATGTAATATAGGATGTAAATACAATTTTTAAGTTGAGAAATATTTATTTAAATGTTATTTAGTTAATATTATGTAATTAACCTATTTGGTTGTTTAACATGAGTTTCAATAAATAAAATGTATCAAAATTTATGTATTTATGATACAACAAAAAATTACCCACAATTTTTTTGTTTCAAGCTATTTATTTTTCGTATTGCAGATTTAAGGGTTAAGATCAGTTATCACACTTATCACCTTTTACAACTGCAATACATATAAATGAAACCGTAACATAAAAATCACGTTCAATAACAAATAATTACAAATAAAAATATCTTGATCATGACTTTCAGGAGATTATAACCTTCATGAATACATTCTGTATTTACAACAATCAATTTTAATATTCTTGTATAATTTACTTGTTCTCAGCAGACAATAGTTTACAAAGTCGTCTAAACATTATAATTTATGAAGTGAACAGATTATGGGATGTAGGGAATTTGGTTGCTGTAAATTCTATATATGACCCTTAATTGTTCGAAGCATAATAAATGAATAAAAGTTACTGTAAAATGAGCTCATTTTTGAATCAAAAATTAATTAATTACAAATTTGGAAATCTAACATAATTAAATGAAAATTAATTAATAAATTACATTTAAATTGCAGCTAGAACCTTCAAACACACATAACTCTTTAATGGTTTGTTAGAATTATTTCTTCGTAATAAAATTCTAGGATATGCACAAAGAGTGAAAGGTATTATTTTAATAAATGTGTTTGTCCTAAAACCATAACTGACTAATCAAAACCATGAAGTTCTTTTAAATGTACTTATTTTATTAATAATATATTTATAATTGCTAGTTAGATGGTTATTAGTATGTCATGATTTCATTAACATTTTTATGCTAATAGTATAGTCATAATCCTCTTTGTTAGTATTATCATTATGTAAATTGTAAGCAAGGTTGATAATAAATAAGCATACTGGGATTAAGATATTGTATAAGTTAAAATTTTTTTAATTTAAATCTTTTTACAATGTACATTATTTTTTTCAGGTATTTCATGTGTGTGCTTTAACAGACGACGGTCTTATTATGAAGAGTTTCCTATGCCCAGAATCAACATTATTTGATCAAACCATTCTAAAATGTAATTGGTGGTTTTACGTTGACTGTAAAAATTCAAGAAAACTGTACGACTCAAATATTCCAATATCAAAAAGTTATCAACTAATGAAAGCTTTAACATTCTTTTCGTCATACAAAAAAGATACCCAAAGCAATAAGTCAGCGAAAACCGCAAATTCCAAAGACTGATGATAATTTTATTTATAATTTGTTTGTTATATTTTATTCAAGGACATAATACGTTTAAATCTGTTATTTACTTTCTCTTTAAAAACGTGGCTGCAGTTAAACAAAAATTGACAGAAATGTTCAAAACTAAAATATAAATCAAATATTTGAAAGTCAGATTTTATGAACGCATATTTCTTAACATATGAAAGTTGAATTTTCTTTATTTTAACTTAATATAGAAGGTATTCTAAGTCAGAAGATGTAAATGTTATATTTGTCCTTGAATACTTAACGTATCTAGATAATAGAAAGAGCTCAACGTGTAGAACTAGGGATTGGATACAATTAATGTTATTTAGTTATAGTACAATATTTTTCTTAAATAATGTGAAAATAATTTTGTTTAAGGAAAGTACATGCTCAAGTTGATTTTTATATCAATTTAATTTGTAATATTTACTTGCTATGTCTTTGTCAATAATTAATTCGTTTGAACATATTTATAATAATAAATAATTTATTGTTATTTATGTACCAAAAATATAACTTTGTATTTTTTATAATAAACTAATTTATTTATTATGTCATGTTTTGTCAATCGATCATAAATATAACTCTCTCTTTGTTGCATAATATGTAAGGGTTACATTTATAATTACCCAATTGCAAATAATTAACAACAAATTTGTTTATATTTACGACATGCATAAAACCCATAAGTATCTAAACATTTAAAAAATAACAAAAACTAATAAAATAAAAATAATAGAAATTTCCAGTGGTTTATAAAGAAAATATTTACAAAACTAAGTAGGAGAAATATTCGATATCCAAGCAATCCAAGCAAAAGTAATGCGAACGTGAAAAAATAAAACGGAAATATCCAGCCATACTTCGTTTGTAAATATTATACTCAATGCCATCATACAAAAAATAACAAAATTTCAAATTGTTTCAATATAGAATTACAAACTATTTCTTGAAGAATGGCACTTTATGTACCGTTTGCATTAAATATGTATATAAATCAATATAAATTTAACTGTTTAGTTTTGAAAGTAGTCCTGTTAAATTCAGGTTAACAGTTGTTATTAACGTTATATGATATAAATATGTATATAGAATTAAATAAAGTAAATTCAACATTTTTACTTATCAGCAAGCATTTTTCCAAATTCTGGTACTGAATGTTTTCAAAGATTTCAATATAAAATTAAACTCTTAATTTTACTCGACAGTTAATTTTTTTCAAAATCTACCAAAACGTTCTCACGAAAAGAATAATTTTTGTTAAAGAGTTTTGTCCAAAATTTATGAATGTGCATATGTATATTTCGTAATGAATATTAATTAGTCTCTGACATCAGTTATTAGTATGCACATAAATTTAATCGTAAAAATTGTGTTATATAACACATTTTAAATAAATGATGGTTAATTTTTGCAATAGGAGAGAGCTGACCTTTATTTAGATGTCAAGTCAAATAAATATTATTGTCGTAAGAGTGCATAAGGATATGCATGTGGTAAGCAATTTAATTCTTTTGGAAGTAATTAATTAAATAATAATGAATACAATCAAATTGTCTTTTAAGGAAAGAAATTTCTAAGCCATTTTTAACAGTTAATTTTAAATAAATTTTAAATAATGAATATGCAGTATTAAATGTAATAATAGACAACCCAAGTAACACGACATCACACATTTTAGTGTTTTACAACAGATGGCGCTATTAAATTATAAAATATTAAAACTCACAAATTTAAATTCAAATTTCAATAAGAAATGTGCCCAGCAAAATCTGTTGTAAAATATTAATAAAGACCATAATTTTTATAGCTTTGTCCCGTCTCATATGGTAACCTGCAAATGCAAATTATGAAACCCACATCTCATTATATTAAAATATTAGTTGACTGTATGGACAGAACGATTTTCGAAAGCATCATCCTCTCTTCGTGTATTTACTTCACAAATTCAATCTTTCTTCAATGCATTTGATGTTCGCTTACCAAATAATTCAAATCGATTCTCAGGTTAGCCCTTTTTTCACTTAGCTTTTTTGAAGTTGAAATAGTCATAAATAGTAAATATCAAATCTTATAAATAACTAAACTAAATAAATTCAGCTCTTAGATTAGATGGAATTTTTAATGGCAACTCCTTCCTGATGAAGGAACAATATCAGATATAAGATATATGAAATAAATTCCAAGTATTTGAAAGGGAAATGTTTGGGAAAATAAGGAAGAATAATAGCAAGATTTTGATGTGGAAGCGCGGAAACAAAGAAACAGTGGTGAGGAGCATATGAAGAAAATGTATGATCGTAAAAGGGGTGGAAAGTAAATTCGGACCTATTAAATCAATCAACTTATTTCAATGTGACCCTATATAGGAAACTTATTATTTTTATTTGACCTTTAATTAAATAAATTAAAATATTTCTCGGAAGCTCCTTAAATTAATAATTGATAATCCTTCTCTAATCTACATGTTATTAACGACTGAAGTAACAGAAATGACAATACTTATTTCCTCCATAAACACTTTTTTTCCGGTAATATGTTGAATTAGTTATTTTTTAATTAATTGTTGTAAAATGAAAAATATCTTAAATACTTAAATAACATAAACGAAAATACCTTTAAAATCAAAAATTTCTTTTCGTAAAATTAATCGGTGTTACATAAGTGAACACAGACATTCTTTGTTATTGATAGACATCAATAATAAAGAATATGTGTTTATTTCAAATATCAAACAGATACTTTCAGAAAAATGTGATTAGCACGGCAATCGCCGGCAATAACGCTTTAAGAAAAGAATAAATACAAATATTTTGAAATGAAAATTATTTCCATTGCTAATTTATTTGTATAATAAATGTACTTCTGGTAAGTGGAATTACAATGCACCGTTGGATACTTTTAATCGACCAATGGTGTATAATAATTATGTAATATAACGTTTAATTATTTCCACTAATGTTTCGGGATATCATTGTTACTGTTTTCACCTGTAAGTTAAAAATCATTTATTTTTAAGAATGTATTTGTTAAATTATTAGATTATTACACTGTAATTTAAGTGTGTTTGAAACATAAACCAACAGAAAAAGAAATACTCATATCTATTAAATTTCCCCTGCTTATCTTTACTGTCCGATATATTCACACGAAATTTATTTGGAAACAACAACTTTGTATACTTTTACGAATAGAACCAGCAAAGTTATTTTAAGAGTGTTGGAAATAGATAAACGTTATTTTAAGATTCTTGAAAATAGATAGATGTTAACGACTGTATTGTCTTAAATACCAAATATTTGGTAGCTTAATTAACTGACGCTTTCTGATTAAAAGGTGTCTGATTGTGTAAATAACGGAACACAATAATTGAACATTTTTTGAGTGCAACCATGGGTTGTATGGAAAAATTAATATGCTGATTATAAAGTAAATAAGCCTTACTCCCGGGAGGATAGATAGGCACTTACAGATTAAGAAGATGAAAATAAAAGAAGTACCAAAGGGTTCTATACTGGGATTAATACTCCCATACATAATTATGATTTCACAAATTTATTTCAATTATTAATACTTAAATATTACATTATATTTCTGTCTTCAACAATATATCAATAAATCAAAATTTCTATTTCAGTTTTATTCTTTAAAACATAATTTAAAACGTTCGTCGATAGATACATTTTACAGTCAATAAATTAGAATGGATAATCGGATGTAAAAATACCCATTTGAATTTTAACTTATTATGAAATGTACCTTGCAAACTTGCCCCTCCTTAGAGTAATACTAAAGAAAAAAGGTATAAATACGGATTTGTTTAATTTTATTTTAGTATTGAAACATTTGTGCATTTATCATCGTCTAATTTACGTTAAGTTGGAAAGTGTCATTGTGAATTCAATAGTGTGCTTTAATTACTTACTTCATTTATTCTATTCTCAATAGATATGTTTCGATTTATTATCGTTACAGCTTGCGCATGTAAGAATAATAGATTAATAAAGTAAAACGAATTTAATTATAATTTTTAGTTGTTGTGGCTCAATGTGGTCTCACTAGTGATGGTGGAAAAGGTGGCTTTAGCGCTGGTAGTGGATTAAGGAGCATCGCCCAAGGATCTGCTGAACAAGCTCACAATGCTGTAGCTAACCAACAACTTGCAGGACAAAATGCTGCTTATGTGGCAAAAAGCTCATTAGCGCAAGCTGCAATTGGTGTAAGTTGTAATAAAAATATAACTACATATTATATTAATTATATAATTTTAGGCTGCAGCAACTGCACAAGCAGCTTTGGTAGGTAAACAAATTCTACTACAAAAATTAGAGCAAGACATACATGATGCACAACAGGCTGTTCAAGCCGAAACTCAACAACTTCAACAAGCCGAACGTGCTGCTCAAGCGGCCCAAGAAGCTGCTCAACTGGCCCAACAACAAGTAAACACTTTAAATAGCGCCGTAGCGTCAGCTCAAGGAACGTCAGTACAAGCTAGTCAAGCTGCTGATGAAGCAGCGGCTGAATATGCTTCTCAATCTGCTATGGTTGGTGCTGCCAAGCAAAGGCTTTCTTCTTTAAATGAGCAACTGCAATCCGCTCAAGTTGATTTTCAAGCAACTCAAGAAGCTGCCCAGAAAGCTTCATCTGCAGCTCAAATTGCTCAATCCAATGCTGCCCAAGCGGGTGCTGACGCTTCTGCTGGGTTAGAACATGGCGGTGCAAATGGTGGAGGTGGTGGTGGCCATGGATTTTCTTCTGATGGTTCTGACGATTATTCGAATTACTCACATTAATTCAATTAACGCATATATGCCTATCTTATGCTTTTATTATTGTGATATGTGTTATAAAAGCCTGAAAGTTCAATAAATGAAATCATTTTTGAAATGACAGCATAATTTCTTATTTTAAAAATAAGACAACTTAAAATAAATAAAAAGAAAGATTTCTCAATTTCTTAACAAATTCTTGATTAATTATTTTCAAATTAAATTAGGTACTTTATCCGAATATCAGCAAACAACCGAATTCTACACTTTCTAATACACAAAGAAAATAAATACTTCAATTGTATCCAAGGAAAGATAAAATTTATTTGATATTTTTCTTAAACATACAGGGTGTATGTTATGAATTGAGTATGGGTTGGCTTTCGAGTTTGGGTTAAGGTCAGCCTGTCAAATTTATTTATTTATTTTTTTTTTGAGTACAAACCCTCGTTCAGGATCACCGACTTTTAATACGTTCGTATTATCTCTTATTATTAAACTCGTCTAAATGGTATCACCATTGATTACACCACTATGGTTGTTGGGAAAAAATCTATCCACAATTTCTTTAGTACTTTGAGTTACCAAATATGAAGAATATTTCTAAAATTATTGTCAAGATTGCAAATTCGACGAATCTAGTTTCTTTTAAAGACGAAATAAATACGGTTGAAAAGGAACCAAGAAATAACGACCTTAACTGTTACTCGTTCAATACTTGTATTTTAATTTGTTTTTAAATCTTAAGATTTTTTTGACCAGAACACATTTGGAGCCCAGTTTGAAGGTTTAGAGCAAAAAGGAAGATTTTACATGCAAACGACAGCCAGTGCTACTTTTAAATAAAACGCATAAAATACTTTTATATAAAATTTCTTTCCACACGTAAGTTTTGGAGATTAAAATGAACACATTGTATATAAATATAATTTTCCTAATTAATTAAAACAATAATAATAATTTTCCTTTAATTACAAAAATTTTATCAGCTAGTTTGTTTAAATATAGCATACTCTGTGCCCTCTATTGAACAACAAACGAAATATAAAAGTTATAATGCTTCAAATGTAAATGTAAAGTGCAAATCCCCAAATTAATGGAAGTATAAATAATTTAAGTCAAAAACTAAATGACGAAATGATAAGTTGGGTACTGTTTATGGCGAGTTTAGATGTTAATCATTCTACGCTTTGCGCCTCGGTGTATAGAGGACTCTGATAGTGCGAATTAACATTATATCGTATAAAACGGTATAAACGTGTCCATTAATTAATAGAAAATTATGAGTAATGTTGTTACCCATCTGTTAATGTTATTTCAAGGTGTTTTATTAAACGTTAAAATACAATACAAAAAAAGTAATTATTTATATAAAATAATTTAATGATTTATTACAGCACTGAGTTCCGCAATACTTCGATCTTATGTGTGTAAATATATCCTTTATTCAACATCCGTAAATATTTTCCTTTTACATCCTGATTTGCCATAACAAAGTAATAGTTAACACAAATTGTTGGTTAGAAATTTAAATTATATATACTTTCTAGAATATTCTAAAAATGTAACAATCATATTTTAAATAAACCACCATTTTTTTCCTTTAATTTCAAGATTATTAAAATAAAAAATATATTGTTTAAAAAAATTCCTACGTAGCCCAATATATAAAATTTTCATTTATGTTTTTCATAGCATTTAAATTCAATTTGTTTGTTAAAATGTATGAACTATATGATGGCCATTTTAACTAAGAATAAGAATTCCCAAAACTCCGCAAAAGGTTTTCAAGGATATTTCGAAGTTAAAATTGATTAATTTTTTTAAATCGTAAGTTTTCGAAAATTGCTACATTAATCAACCCAATGTAACAATAATTACATTGTATTTTTATCAAAAATCTTTTTGTAAATATAAACTATTTATGGAAGAAAAAGAAAAAATAAAACATTAAGAATATCAAGAGAAAAGATAATTTAAAAATCGCAGGATAAAGAGGAAGAGAAGTTGGAAATGGTGGAAAAAAATATTAAAATATATAAGAAATAAAATTATAAAAGGAGTGGGGTTAGGAAATAAATTTAAACAATATAAAAAAATGTAAAAAAAGAAGCGTGTAAAATGTAATACAGAAAATGAAAGAACGAAAAGCAACCATGTAAAATGGAGAGGACAATGCGAACTAGAAAGAGAGTGCAGCATAGCATACCATGAACGTCGTGTATAGCCAGAGGAGGATCCTGGGACTCAAACCGCAGAATCTACCCGCCGCCATGCGGTGGCTTTATTTACTTTACTCTCTAAGAGCACTTTTAAATGTTTATTATCAAAGATAAATCAAATTTTATTCAGTACTTTCGCTTTAATGATCTTCAATTCAATGCAAATTTTATTATTTCATTGTTAAATAACCTTACAACAAATAATTTCCAGTCTCTATTTTAGTTTTTAGTACCCCACTACTAAAACAAATGTGTACGAAAAAATCCCAAACGTTTTTATGAAATATAAGTAGTAGTATTAAATGAACTTTCAGTTTGAACACGACGTTCTCCGTTCAGTTTTGCAATTATATGTATTAAGTAAATCATAAAATTGTTGCATGTTGCGCAATTATTGAGTTCACGATGTTAGGATATTTTTATGTTGGAATTTGCACAAGTGAGTATATGTTTATTATTAAAAAGGTACAAGGCTAGTAATTAAAATAATAAGTTTCAAACTTTTTTATACAATAATTATGTATTTGTAGTTGCTTTAGCTTTATCTAAACCGATAAAAGAGGCAACATATGATGGAAAATTAAATCAAAATATAAGTGAAACTTTTACGGATGATTTCCAATTTGGTTCTTTTGGAAAGAATTTACCAAGTATTGTAAATCATAATGATGAAGAATCAGAAAAACTTGACACAAAAATAGTAACTGTAAGTATTGTGTACTTTCCAAAATTACCCATTTGTTTTTCAGAAATTAATTACTGATGCTAATGCAGATAATAAGGAAAATAATACCGATATTAAAACCACATCATTGCAAAGAGTACAACGATTTGATAAAATCGATGAAGGGATTGAAAAAAAGAATGTTGAGTTGGAAGGAAACAAATCAGTTTCAAGAAATTTAGAAAATGTAACAAATAACAAACCAGATGATGCAAAACCGAAAGACACAATTGGGGAAGCTACTAATATAGAACAAACTGTAAATAGTAATTGTAAATATGGTGTACTTTCCAAAATTACCAACTTGTTTTTCAGAAATTAATTACTGATGCTAATAAGGAAAATAATACCGATATTAAAACCACGCAATTGCAAAGAGTACAACGATTTGATAAAATCGATGAAGCGATTGAAAAAAAGGAAGAGTTGGAAGGAAACAAATCAGAAGTTGCAAGAAATTTAGAAAACGTATCAAATGACAAACCAGATGATCCAAAACCGAAAGACACAATTGGGCAAGCAACCAATATAGAACAAACTGTTCTATTAGACGAAGTCTCAACTGTGAGTATGTCATATTGTACATTATTTCATATAATTTCTTTATCATTTAGATTGTGCCTGTATATAATAAACAAATATTATTAAAAAGATTGGAAAGTGATATTGAAGCCGCTCGAAAAAATGTGGAAATTAAAACTAAACAACTGGAACACATTCAAAGCATTGTCAATGCTGCTCAAAAATCATCAAAAGAAGCTCAAAATCAACTTAAAATTTTAACGGTTGCAGTTAGTAACGTTCAGGATTCGATTATACATACAAGTCAAGCTGCTCTTGCCGCTGATCAAGTATTAGCTATACAATCTTCAATGGTTGCGAAGGCCAAACGAAAAGTTTTTAATTTATCCCAAGAACTAGATGCTATTCGTATTGATTTCAAGGCGACGCAATCAGCGGCGCGAAAAGCTGAAGCTGCTGCAAAAATTGCTCAAGCTAATGTATCAAAACCTTATAACTTTTAAATTAATTTTTAAATGTTACTAGAACACATATTTTCTAAATTACGTGTTGGTTCTTAAAAATGTATTCAATTTTAAATAAATGTTTTCTATTTTAATCTGCGAGTTTCTTATAACAACAGAAAATATATAATCAATAGATTTTAAAAACTTAACTTTACTAAACTTTACTTTAATTAAGTGGAAAATACCAGAGAAAGCCAACACAAAACTAAATTTGTTGCAATTATATCTTTGTAGTCCGAATACATAATATAGCGCATTGATATTTAATAAGTGTAAATGAAAATACAAAGCAGCTGCATATTGTTTTGTAAATTCTCTCATGCGGAAATAGGTCAGCGTTTTGTATGAAATGTTAAATTTTACAACATAAATAATAATCATATTATCATATGGTTATTAGAGATTGAAAACCAAGTTGAATGGCTAAAATATATGCTTTTTAAACTTAATTTTTTTTTTTTTTTTTTAACAATGAAAATGAAATTTCTAGGACAGCTGTTAATGTTAATAGATCAGTTAATTGCTTTAAATTCCGATATAAAAATAATTTGTAAATTTTGCTCCAATGCTTCCAATTGTTTTTATCCTTTTCGCGTTACATGTTTTTTCTCTTTTTCTCATTTTACTTTCTCTTGCTTTCTCGCTTTAACTACTATAACCATACCAAACTGTCGTGTTTCACACCTTCACTTTTCCACACTGCCTTACACTTCCCTGAAGTATGAACCATCTTAAACCTTTCAACCATTTCCTTTTTGCATTTATTTTTATATCATTGTGTTCATGCTTTCAAATTGGACTTACATTTTTGAAATCCAGAAAAAATACTTAAGCTTAAAAACCATCAATGAATTATTGTTAACGTCGATAATGGGTTGAACCCAAGACTCGTTAGTTCTACGATCTTGTTGCAGTTGTTTCCAACATTAAGAAAGCGTGCAATACCCGACTTATATTATAATAATTTGGAAAGTTATTTACGAAGTTATTTACGAATATCGCAGCTGTAGACAAATAAGTTTTAACAAATAAATTCTAAATGTTGAATAATAAACCCAAAGAAAAAGGAAGGGTTATTTTAAGAGCAAAACTTAATTAGAATTTCATTAAAAAATTCGTTTATGAGCAATACCCTAACAACAAAGCTCATTATAAACACATAAAGTTCTCCAAATTAACAATTTAATTAATTAAAGAACATATAACATTCTAAAAAAATCCATGGTAATGTAGATGTGAATTTTTATAATAGGTCGAAAACAAAGCGCAAATTTATGAAACAATATCTTTATAAACTGCACACCGGCCCTGAGTCAGAAAGTAACTCACCCGAAAGTGATTGTAAAGACAATTATTTCAAAATTAGGGCAAATATAATAATACATGCATTAATAAATGACGGCCGGCTACTATTCTTTGAGGTTTAAGATCGCAACTAAAACCTATTTGTTATATTTTAAATAAAATATAAAGTTTAAATAATTTATTTTGTAAAAACAACGTAAATAATAAAAAAATAATATAATGAGTGTCTTAGTTTAGTAATCATGGTAGTTTCCACCATGAGAACCGCTGGTGGCAGCGGCAGAAGCAGCATGAGCAGCATTTGACTGAGCAGTTTGAGCAGCAGCAGCAGCTTTTTGTGCAGCAGCTTGGGTTGCTTCGAAATCTAATCGAACATTATGAAGCTGTTCTGTCAAAGAATCTAATCTTTGCCTGGCAGCTCCTACCATCGCAGTTTGCGAACCTAATTCACCAGAAGCCTCAGAAACAGCTTGATTAGCATGTTCGAGAGTACTTTGCGCTGAATTTAAAGCACCGGTTAAAGCATTCACTTGTTGCTGTGCTTGTTGTGCCGTTTGTTGGGCTGCTGTAACTGCACGTTTAGCTTGTTGAAGTTGTTGAGCTTCACCATCGAGAGCTACAGACGCATCCCTAACTTGTTGTTCTAATCCTTGAAACAGAACTTGTTTACCAGCTAAAGCTGCTTGAGCAGTTGCAGCTGCCTAAAAATAAACACATATAAACTTGTTTAACATAAAATATATTTGTAACGAACCCCAGAAGCAGTTTGTGCTAAATTATTTTTAGCTACAAAAGCTGCTTGATGTGCAGCTTGATATTGGTTTTGAACTGCGTTATTGGCTTGATCGGCGGATCCTTGAGCAATGCTTCTCAAACCACTACCAGCACTGAATCCATTCTTTCCCCCATAAGAATTTCCAGAATTTTGGTTATCATCATTGTTGTCATAAATTTGATAGTTATTTGAATTTGATTCACTATGATCACTATCAAAACCATACCACTTTGATGGGTATGCTGTTACCGCAACAACTATAATTATTTTTTTATATATTGTTATATATTAGGTCATTATAAGTACTTACAGGCGCAGGTTGCAATGAACATAAATCGAAACATTTTCAAATGAGTTCTAAAAATATTGTATGATAAATTCTACATTAGAAAATAAACAAATATTACCTTAATTTGAAATACTTTTGTATGAACTAAAAGTGGATTTGACACTGACCAATATTAATCTATTACCGTATTTATAGTTCAGATTTGATAAATTTACTAAAGGAGGGACGAGGTAAAAATCTAGATTGTAAACACAAAAAATTAAAAAGTATTATGTGTTAGTTTCGATTTTTATAATTTGTTTTGTTTTTTGTTTGTTCGAAATTCTTTCACGCATTTTAGTCAAATTTTTTTATTGTCCAAAACTTTCAATCTAAGAAAATTTAAGAATTTCTAATTCTAAATTTTGTTACACAACAAAAATTGCTAAAATAAATCATATACTTCTTTAACATTTTATTTACAAAAATTTATGTAAAAACATTTGCACAGTAACCTTATTTTCTACAACAAATAGATAAAGCTTTTAGGGTAAGATTCCAATATTTGTGGCAATTTATTCTACACTCTGACTCACAGTTCTATCGGACCCCCATCAATATTAAATGAATTCTTTATGGTAATAAATCATTGTTTCTGGTATCATAGTTATGTACATTTTTAATAAGATATTCTTATTCCGATATCTATACTTAGTTGGACTTTATCATTAAAATCTTCAATAGAACATGGTTCCCAGTGGCGGCACGTATCAGTAGGGGAGGCTTCAAGACAAAAAGTTACACGTGAAATAAAAAAACAAGAAAATTTATGTTACAAAACTAATAGCTTTAATTTAATTAATTGGTTTTTGCTGTCTAAAGTACTCCGTTTGAGTAATTTTCATTATAAACAAAACCATAACAAAATAACCTGTGTTTTCTTAATTTATTCCTAAATTTATAATAAAAACAAGTAACAAAAATATCTATACTTTCAAATTATTGAATAAATTATTGAATAAAGAATGTGTCGGAGACTAGCCGCAAAATATAGTTTTTCAAAGGATAAGTATGTCTGCTAGCTCAAGTTCATTTTTTAATTAATTGTTTTAATATGGTCAGATTCTGAAACCATCTCAAAAAATTGTTTTTAAATATCCTGAATACTGAAAACAAGAAGGAAATGAAAAAATGTCACAAGGAATTAAAGACAAATGATTTTCTTACTCGTAAACCCAAACCTATGGTATTGCCCCATAAAAGTACAACAATAGAAAAATTATTTTGTTGATATGCTCGGCATTATAGAATCTATGTAAATAATTCTACACTATTAATCATTAATGTTTAGAAAAGAGGACAACTCAATAGAGCATTACATCAATATTAATCATTTTTTTGTAACTTTCTTAACGGTTTTGTGATTCTTTATTTTAAGATGACTAAGTTATAATTTACATCGATTTTGTTTTTCCACATTGAATTATAAAATACGATACAATGCTTGAATGATTTGCGATCTATTTCACAACAATGCAGGAAATTCCATAACTGTTACATTTACGATCGACAAGATATAATTAATAGTAGCGTTTATAGAGAAATATAAAACCGTATACAGCTGGTACCCTGGATTTGTTGCAAAATTTAGTTAAGAAATCGTATGGATGGTTGCATACCCTAAACAAAATTTGAACCTGATCAATATGTGGTTTATGGAATGCTAACATAGATGGCGCTGCAAAATTTAAACAGTTTTTATATTTATATATAGATTTCTATCATTTAAACTATTTTCAAATTACTTTTTTGTTGTGCAATGTAGAATCTACAACGTACTTTATTATGTTTTTAAATTTGTACATTTCGATGCTCTTTTAATGTTAATAAATTTTAAACATAATAATGAAATGGGCATTTACTTTAAAATTATTATTATTAATAACTTTTTGATTACGTAAATATATTTATTAGTACGTCACACTTCAGTTGTGTTTTTTTTTTATCATAAGACTGCCATCTACTAGAGTAATACGAAAGATTCATTATCGCGTCATCAGCTGCAGAGTTGTGGAACGCGCAGGTCCGTTCGATGCAATCTTTGGTAAGGTTTTGCCAGAGCAATAGTGTCAGAAAAGTGGTGGGCTGGTGGAGTGTTCAGCGGGGTGTATGACATAACGGGCGGCTATTTTATTCTGTGAGACTTTACTAATGGGGGAATTTAGTTTAAGTGGCAACACTAACATTGGTTTAAGTGCAGTAGAAATTCCAGTGAATACCTCTAAAAGTAATCCAAATACGATATTCTATACCACACCTACGTTGCCAAACGACAAGAATATACATCAGGCGCAATCTCGTTCAGCTATGCAAGATGAACTTGTTGACAAAACAGCTGTCAGCGGTCCGAATAATGATGAAATGGGTGTGACCAGTACCGATAAGCCCAAGGAATGTGATTCGAATTCAAATACGTCTGATCTCGCGGATAAATTGAATGAACAGGTGGCCCAGAATAAGTCTGGTACTGGTCTTCAAATTTTCCAATCTAACGAACCGAGTACTCCTTCTGGTGCACTATGGTCAACGGCCATCGAAGATTGTTACGTTTCAAATTTGTCCAATGTCAATGGGGGCTTGGGATTTCAAAATTTTCCGTCCCCTACACAACCTCAGCTATTTGGGAATAGCGTTAACCAAAATCAAGGACGACGTGCCATAACAGCTACTCACAATTTTCCACATAATGTTGGCAGGCAGCAACCCAGTCATCCTCTTTACAAAAGTTATGGTTCTTGGGCAAATCCAGGTCAAAGTTGGTCAGGAAGTTCTTCAGCATGGAGTCGTGGTCGAAGTGTACCAAATCTTACTCCTTTACAACAATTAGGTGTTGCTGGTCGAAAACCAAGCCCCACTTTTAACCATCAGCAAGTTATTTCACCTGTCAAGTTTCGCCGTAGCACTTCTTATCCTGGAAAAGGAGCTTTTCAGCATCCTCCTACCTTCGAGATCACAAACATGGATGAAGCTCGAGAACTGCTACCTTACCAGGTAAAGTGTGGCACCTTTGAGCACCCCATCAAGACTGTTGCGTCACAATGCTAAATGTTTGTTCTGCTGCTGATGCTGCTGCTGCTGCTGTTCCTGCTGCTTGTTGTGTTATCTAGACTAGTCATTGTTTTTATCTGTGATATTTTGTTTTTTTTTTAATAAATTATTAACCTTTATTTTTTGTGTTATGTTTTCTTTTGCACAGTTTTTTTTTTAATTTGTAATCACTTAGATTGAATTACAACTACGTGTATATTATATTTCTTATAACCATTTTTATAATCATTACACGAAAAATAGATTTAGGTCATTAAAAAATATAGGTAAGTGACGTCATGTTATGGGGTTTGCAAAAAAATCAATTTTTGACCTACATAATTATTTGTGTTGCCATATATGTACATGCATGTAAATTGTCATACACCCACAAAATATTGACTGATGAACGTTTTACCTTAATTTGGATTTATAATATTGACATTGGTGACCTAATTCAGGATGTGTGTATAAATCTTACAGTGCGCGATAGATATGACGTATCATGGCTTGTAGTATAGAGCTAGACAACCAGGTGAGGTAGCATAGCACCAAAAATAACCGCGGCCATGGCGTTTCAACGGATGGTTTGGACTTCTATATATAAATATCTATGCGCGACAACACGGCTGCTTCACAGTATACTGCCCTTTCGGTGGAATGTAGGCAGACACATGAAACTTTAAATAAATTTAACTTGCAAAATAATACAAACATTGCAAATACCGAAGTCAAAAGAGATCTTTTAAAATAGAGCGTAATTATCTAATAATCTATATTTAAAACATACCATTTTTTTGGAAAATAACAAAATTTTTCAAAAAAACCAAATTTATTTAGTGTATAGGCCACCATTACAATATGTTTATTTTACAAACAATTTTTATTAGAAATTTTATGGAAAATTACGCATTTATGTTTAATAATTCCACTAATGAGTATGCAACCCAAAAAACTTGAATGAGTTTAGGAGTAATATGACGCACAAATTTATTTATATGCACGTCACTACATTTTTAACGAAATAAAATGATTGTAAATATTTCTTATAATTATTATTGTAAAATATCTAGAAATATGTCATGACCTACATTTTTTAAAGTGATGCAATCGTATTCAACGTTTGTTGCTAGTTTACTAAATAATTTTAAATGACAAATATTTACTTATTGTGCAATTTATGTTTGAATACCCATAACGTAGTCATCATTTTGTTCTATGCTTAACGTTTAATTTAATCCAACAAACGCTATTAAATTTCATAATCGACATTATTGGATTGATTTAATCCTAACGTCAAATTATAATTACACCCTTGAAGGTAATTTTCATTAATTATTGGGCATAAACTGGTCTAAACTTGCAAACTGGATATGTTTTATTTAATAGCTTTATTTCTTATTGCAAATAAATATTTTCTCATTAATAAATTTATTTATTTTATTATTAGTCAGGATTTTGATGGATAGCTTTTTTAAGCTAAAATTTAAAAAGCTACAAAATGTATAGAAATTTATTCAAAAAGGAACAGTATTGATTGACAGAACATTAATTTTTCCGAGTCCTCAAATTTGGAATAAAATTACATCTTTGATGTATGCATATTAAGTTCATAGAAAAATAAATCAGAGATTGAAATTTAAGTTTAGATTTATAAATTGCAGGATCGTGGATGTGGAGTAGTCAGTGCTAACGGTAGCAGCCCTCTGGATACAATGAGAGGACTAGAACATTATCTGAATGATATTATGAGACAACCAACAGATTCAACAGACATGAAAGGTAAGAGAAGAAATTGTATTTAAGTTGCGAGTTTATGAATAAACTCATTTGTTTTTTTTTTTTTTTAATTTTTTAATTTTATACGTTTGATGTTGTTCGTTTAAATTGTTTTATTTAACTCAAAGATATTTATTTATATTTTATGGTCCACGAGAGAGCGTCTTCTGAGTGAATAAAAATAAATTCTTGATTACAAATAAAGCTCCGTCTTTACACATATGGATTTGTTTAGAATTAATTATTGGAAATTCCACAATTCATTAATTAAAAAAAAAAAACGTTAGTAAACTTTGTTATTATTTATGACAGTTTAGACATGTTTCTTACATTTCGAGAAAATATGCGAAAAAAATTAAATAAAATATATTGAATCCTGACAAGGCTTATTCTATATTTTCTAAAATGTTAATTTTTACTATAATGAGGGGTGTGACGTAGATACTTATACAGTTCGATAAGTACACATGCGGGTGATAATAATCAGCTTTGTGAGTTTTGGGTCTTTTGATGTATACGTATGTTATACATATTGTAATGTTAATACCAATTCTTCCAATTTGGAAAAATTCACAAACCGCCTTAAGCTTTAAATCACCAAAACTTTCAAGGTTTAATTATTATATGCTTCTAGTGAAACATTTTTGTTGCAATTTTTTAGTTTTAAAGAATTTTTTTAGAAATAAAATGATCTTCATCAAATCAAAAAAACGATCAAATCTTTTCTGGACATTGTGAAATCCACAAGCATGTTTACAACCGGAACTATCAATCAATTTTGCTAAATCAGTTTTCATTGTTTATAGTATTTACGCTCAGAAAATAACATATTTTATTTGAAATAAATATTTAGCTATTAGTTCCGGTTCATATCCACTTATATTGCTCTCTCCGAGCTTATTTAAGTGACCCCGTATTCCGGAACATTATCATACGAGATATTGATCACCTATGAGAACGCATTGTTGAGTGTTGAACCTTTCGCCAAGACGTCATTACCGGCGCAATCGCAGTTTCAACTTCAACAAATTGACAAAATAATCCTCATATTCAACTTTTGTTTAAATAAATAATGTTTATTAATTTACATGAATTTTATTGAAAAAATGAAAATCTAGAAAATTTACCCCTTGCTTGCCGTGAAATAAGGACACATCTTATCCGGCTTTACATCAAAGTGTATGACTTTTTTCCTGCTTTACATAACATCGCTTTATAAAATTCTGCAGACTTGTTCATTGATTTTCTCTTGTATTATTTTTAGGTACTGTTTTTCAAAAGCACGAAACGCTTTGTAACAGTAAATATGTTTCATTTTGTATTCATGTTTTTTTACACTCAATTTTTCATACACATTTATAATAAATTACACTAAAAAATAATATATACATCAACAATGAATTATACAAAATTTAAAATAAAAATGTACACAAATTTTTTTAAATATTTATTCAGACGATTGAAAGATAAAATTATAAAATGGTATACAGACATTGCACGATAATATGTAAACTTCGTCAGATTACTTTCGTCCTTGATTCAAATTAATACAAAACGTTAAACATTTACATAACAGTTTAATTAACCCATTACGTTAATCTTCGGTATTTTACCACGTCTTTGATATATTATGTACCATAATAATAAAATAATTTACTTGTATATTATTTATATACTACGTGTTTTCAAATTCAGTACCAGTGGATTTTTCATTTTTTTAATATCCTTTGCTATACTCCTTGGTTATACTTCTCAAAGAGTACTGAGGAGTTTAACTCTTAACCCCATTTTTATAATTTTCTTAGTATCTTAGTTGGAATTGAATCTGAACAACATGTTTAGATGAAGATTCTTCCTGTGCATGAGAAAATATGAAAGTTTGGAAACAATATTCTAGACATGTTAAAATTTTATGGAGCTGGACTTTCTTTAACTAATATAATAAATAAAATCACGAAAAATTCCAATAGCGACTCAAATTTAATCTTTCTATCTGATGCAACTGGTAGTATAGTTGATGATCCGATAGATGTTGCTAACCTATTCAAGGAACATTTTTCCAGTGTTATGCCTATGAATACGAATAAACCACCAGAAACTGTACAAAGCATTCATTGTAGTATTTTTTTAATGCCCACGGACAGCGACGAGATTAGGAAAATTATCATCGACGTAGCATCAAAACGTTCCGCTGGTATGGATGCAATACCTTGTTTTTTATTAAAGTATGTCCTGGCTTACATAATGAATCCCCTACGGGACATAATCAACTGTTGCCTGTCAGAAGGCGTTTTTCCTGCGAGCTTAAAAGTCTGAAAAATCATTCCTGTGCTT
>JAFFZR010020180.1:0-27786 GCA_018397195.1 Lethrus apterus | reverse complement strand
TTTATAGTGCTCTGATTTTGAAATATGTATATCCTTTCAAAAATGGATACCGTCTCCTCCGCCTCAGAACTTTCAAAATCAATTAACGTTTTGGAAGCTATTTACTTTATCAAAAAGGCTTCAGACAAGTTAACTCCAAATACCATTCAAAACTGCTTCGGCAAAGCAGGTGTTAAAAAAGCTGAAGCTCAAGGGGTAGATTTGACGGAATATGACGCAGAAGATGATCTGCCACTGCAACCCTAGCAGAGTTTTGGAGGAACTTTACTGAAATTGATCGAAGTAAAAGCTAACTGGATGATGACTTTATTAATTTGAATTAAAGGTTATCAATTGAAGTGCAATTTAATAAAAATGACGAATTACGAATTTTTTTAACTTTTTTATTTAACTTTCTTATATACGGACACCTCCTATAAGCGGACAGATATGTTGGAACCGTGAGTGTCCGCTTATGAGAGCTTTCACTGTACATCCTGCCCATTTATATTTTATATAGAATTTTTAATATCGGCCTATCTGAAAACACAGCAACAAATTAATAAATAAAAGAAACAATAACCTTTGAAAAATTGGATATATTATTTATTACTGAACTTAATTGTGGGGCCATAAACTGTAACAAAAAATGATATACAGTCAAAACAAGGCAATGTTGTATAACATTTTTCTCAGTGCTGTTGAAATTGAATTAAACAATTTGTCACGAAGGCAATTAATAAATAATTAATTAATAAAATTAATAATTAATAACACTGGAAAAAATTTCATTGGTGTAAATTGACTGTAATTTATTACAAATTGTGTTTAGAACGCAATGTGAACAAAGGTGTACTCGATTAATTTTGATATACGATGCTCAAGTTAATCGATAAAAATGATGAATACAGGGTGTAAAATTTAAAAGGCTTATAATTTATAAAGGAAGCGTAGTTAACAACCTTCAGTCGAAAATCGTAACTTCTATATTTATATTACAAGAATATTCAAAATTGCCATATAGCTAAGCAATCAATTAATTTTTCGCCGAGGCCGTCACTGTGCTGTATATATATATTTTTTTATTTCTATAAAAGCTCAAACTTAGCGCACGGTCTTTGACGAAACAGGTGTGAAAATTATGTTAACATATCTTTTTGTGATAAATCAGATGTAACTGCTGTTAGCTTATTAATATGAATAATTTAAATAAAACAGTCCTAAATATCGCTAATGCGTAATAAAAATTGAAAATTTAGTAAAAAAATTGAATGATACAGTTTTTTATTTTAAAAAATGAAAATTTTAGATGAAAGATAAAATACTTTTCATGTTCGAAAGGGAATTGATAAACACCATAT
Organism: Lethrus apterus; assembly: GCA_018397195.1. Lineage (NCBI taxonomy): Eukaryota > Metazoa > Arthropoda > Insecta > Coleoptera > Geotrupidae > Lethrus > Lethrus apterus. Next base: position 26,446 of record JAFFZR010020180.1, on the reverse strand, counting down.
ACACGACGCTATTGCACATCTTCGTAGAAGAACAAATAGGGTAAAACCGGGTGACGCCGAAGTTGACGAATGAGGGTGAGGAAGTCGTTGCCATCGAACTCGCATGTAGACTTAGAACGCAGTTATTAGATTTCCAGGCAAACAGTTCATGAAACAGCTGCGAGGCGAGCGTTCTAATAGGTCGTGGGACGCCGCGGCGCCTCACCTATCGATTGACGCATTTCGTATTGCAAATGCGGGCGTCGCATTTCATAGACGACGAACACGATGTACGTCGTAAAAGTTTATCTTAAAAAAATCCCCGAGTATGTTAGCTTATCCAACGCCGAATTGCTACTTATGCTGAAGCACCTCCGAAAATTGAAGCGACTCGACGTTGAAAATTTCTATGGATCGATTTCGCATTAAATATTAATAATATATACCGTCTCGTCGCGGATAATCTGAAAGTTTTATTTAAGGGATAACAATATTAAACATTTCTATGGTTAGGAAGTACTATAACGTCAGATAATGAAATTGAACGTGCATTTCAAGAAAAAGTGTTATGGCTTCAGTTTCCAATTTATATAAATTTCATGAAGTATAATTCATATTAGTATAATATATATTAACTTAAAATTACCTTTCTAATTTCTGAATCTAAAATGTTCATGAATCGCAATTTCTTCCTAATTTTTTAAAATTCGTATACGTTTTCCTGTGTATAACGGGCAAAAGCTGTATCAGCATGTAATAAAATAATACTTTTTCATATTTAATGACGTACGAATTTTTGAATATGTCAATAAAAACAATATTTTGCTAGCAAAACTGAAATTGATGCTATGCTATGATGACAAGCATATATCATAAAGTCAATATATTCTAAAAAAAAATTTAATTAGTTGCTCAACATTTTAAATTATCTTAAAATGAAATATTGTTTTAACAAAACCCTTCTTCCGAATATTTTATGTTAAAAATAATGGATTTAAATTGAATTTAAGTTATAAAAAAGTTTATTATTTGTCGAAAAGCTGTAATGAAATTAAAAAAAAAGAGATGTGTACCTTTATTGTTATGCATAAAACTAAATTATAATTCCAGTCGAATATCCCAAACGGCTAATTGTATTTTGTATTTTAGTCTGTTAATTTTAATTATCGTTCACTATTACAATGTTCGGAAGCGTCTACGAAATAACGAAACGAATGCAGCGTACTTTATTTGGTAATCCAATTCAGAAAATACTGGCCTAGCTATTAAACGAATTTTGTTCGTTCGAACTAATTGAGGGAGAAAGTCTAGATGAGAAAAAATCCTCATTTCACGGTGACAAAAAGGTCTTTACGTGACTAGCAAACAAACAAACTGAAAGTGATTAAAATTTGCCCAAGTATCCTTTGTTGAAGATGCTTGTCCAGCCTTCAGCGACTTTCAGGATCGTACGTATTTGTGTAATTAATATAAAATAAGCCGTTAAGTTAAGTTAGATTATGGCATAAAAGAATACTTTTCAAGAACAAAACATAAACTTAAAATCTGTTTGTTGTTAAAAGATTTAGGGAATTACTTAAGTAATATACTCTTCTATGGATAGTAATCTCTGTTGTATTGTGTATAATAAATAATAAAAAACAAACAAAATAATAAATGTGGGGAAGGAAGATTTAGTTATTCTAGAAACCATGTCAGTTAAACCCCAATCAAAAACTGCAAGTCACATAGTCACGTAAATATTACAATCAATTAACATTTAAATATATCGTTTGCTCTTTTAGGGTGCTTATTAAAGAAATAGAAAATCGGCGAAACAAACATTTAATTTGAACGTTAAGCAATAAAAAAAATATTTTTATACGTCTTGAAGGAACGCAGAAATTACAATTAAAGTTAAAAGCTTTACTCAACATAAACGCAATCATCAATCATTTAATGTATTTTGCTTTCAATTCAATTCAATTACGGGACATAATGACCGGTTATTATTTTTTGAGGTGAATACAAAATCTCTTGAACGGAATAAATTGCTACTTATTGCTTGAACTGAGAATAATTCTTTTATTCGAACAATGACGAAAATTAAAAAGGCGCAAATGCGAATATGCCATCATCGAGAGCTCAAACGATAATGAGAAACAAAAAACCGCGAAAATCGTTAGGCAATTATCAAGTCTGCGCTTGCAATCCTGCTGTAAAACTAGCATAAATGACATTGAGAATTTCACTTGTTTAAAAATTCAATTTTAATATCCCCCAACTCGTCCATTCACAATTAATCTCGGACTCTAACAAATCCTTTCATCATTAAATTCGTAAATCAAACGAACAGTACGCCAATTTGGACCGGCGCAGCTTTTTTTAATAAAACCAACCATTATCTATTTTATAATAATAGATTAAAATAATTATCAAAAGTCTTCAGAATTCAAATACCTATAATATGCAACGTTGGAAATTTATAATACTAGGTATTAAGTTTGCAGTGCTTCTGATTTTGAGACAGACAGTTGCCCTTCAGATTAGGTCTTCCAAGTTTTACTAATTACTTACTTATTCTCATATACGTCTACCATTTAGTATAGGACTATGTAGGACTTGAGATTCGGATTTTCCAAGTTCTTTTGTCTCGAGGTACTTGAGACCACTGTATGTTTCTTGTTTGTGCCGCTACTCTCATCTCGTCTAGCCAGGTTTTTCTCGGCCTTCCTCGCCTTTTTCTTCCATTCGATCTTGCCTCATATATTCTTGTCGTAAGTTTGTCATCTTCCATCCTGCACACATGTTCTAACCACCTCAGTTCTCCTGGATTCCTTTCCGTTATCTTGTGGTGTTCTCTGTAAGTTTCATTTCTTATTCGGTCTTGTCTGATTTTTCCTCTATTTTCCTTGGAAATATCATTTCTATTGTGTTAATTTTGTTCTTGAAGGTATTACTTTTTTCACCACCTGAGATTTTACCTCTTTTGGTATTTCCCTTTTCCAAAGAATGGGGTTTTCAAATACTTTTCCCACCTTGAATATCTTTCATTTATTCTTTTTCCAATCTTCTTGTCTACATAGCTCCCAAGTATTGCCAGTTTTTCGCCTGCTCTAACTTCTGCCCCTCCAGTTCAATGTGTCCTCCCAGTTGTTGTCTGCGTCATTCCCTTTGTTTTTATATGTTCATTTTCATGTTTATTTTCCTTATTTAGTATCTCTAAGTTATACTGTAAGTCCTTATCCGAAGCTGCCATTACCACCATATCGTCTGCATACATTAACTAGGCCAGTTCTACCTTTTCCATTTTCTAATTCCCTATTTGCAGTTTATAGCTTTCTCTATTACTGTAGAGAATAAAATTGGGCTAAGAATGCATCCTTGTTTCAGACTTTGATTACTTTATTCCTATTACTAGTGTCAAATTCTTGGTTGAATATGTTTGAATTAATACTTATCTTTTATTCTTGAACATCAATTATTGCTTGATACAGATTACGAAACACATTTTTATATTTATTATATTTGGTGTGTTGTAATAAATATATTTTATTGCACTTTGAGTTTTACTGGTTGATGCTCAAGAATAAAAGATAAGTATTTATTCCCATTTGAAAAAAGTTTATTATATTTATTATACACTACATCAGGGAAAAATATATGTATTCCTAGTTTCCGATCAACTTCTGTACAAAATTGTGTATTAAATAAAACTTAAGAAAATTTTTGTACATATTTATAAATAATAAGCAATATTACAAACAATTAGTCAAATCCTGAAACTCATTTTTTGTTGCCACCATCCGACTGTATAACGATGTTTGAAATGGTGCTAATCTGAGAACGTACAGCTATTAGCACGTGGTTTAGAAGCACTCCATCGTTACGAGAATAACATTAATCTCATATTATTTTAAGCCGAGTAGTCGCGTTAACGAGAAAATGCTTCGTTAGTATATGAACAACAATTGCGCGTTCGCCAAATTTATAGGCGACGCGGGTCGCGTCCAGAAATCCAAAAAGAGAAGAAGTCCGAAAATCTAATAAATCGGGTGTCTTTGTGACAATCAGCTTAGGGCTTTGAGCGAATCGACCTTTCCGATCGACAAAACACGCTGCAGTACGTTGAAGGAATAATGTGATTTGCGGGTCTAGAATATTTCATATGTTACGATTGGGTAGTTTTCGCAAATTGTGTGACCATAATTATTTATTTTTTCCTACTAGGCAGAAACTCATGGCGCCAAATATAAATTAGGCTGTTGTGATTGGTTAATAATTGGTACGATTTACATTCACATATTTGAAAATCCTGCTAAACATGTTGTGTCAATTCTATTTAACTATCAAACAATCGTTTTTCTCTTGAATTGTTAAATTGTCGTTGATTTTAGTTATTTTTTGTGTGTTGAAGAAGTTCCCTTTGTTCCTTGTTACAGCAAGTCACAAAAATTTTGTCTATGTGAGTCAGGTTCTGCCTCACAGGAAAAAAATTAAACATAGTTGTGTCAAAGTATCTAAGATATAGTGAAATTGTTCACAAATCTTTGACTTCATGTATTTATTTACCCTACCCTCAAGTACTTTGCAAGTTTTAACTTTCATTAATATATGTACAAGTAATGAACAAGTAATGAAAAAATATAAACCATAACAATTTGCTCTTTAAAACTAAATTTCCGTAGTAAGTGCTAAAAACCCACTCAAACGGATGGCATGAATTATAAAAACTCCTCCGCAAATAACGACTAATTGATGACTAATAAATTGTAAAAACAGTAGGACGTAGGTAATTTATCTCATTCATAAAACGATGTTTAAGACAACTGCAAATAAGTGGGAAGAATTGAAGTAATATTTGAATAATTATATGCCGCCATAAATGTTTAGGTACACATATATGCAAACTACATCTTCAATATCGTTGATTATCATTTAAGATCTCAATTATTTTTTACTATTTTATTTATGTAAAATTAAAAAGGCCAAAGATTCATTCATTCATTCATGAGAGAACAAAATCCGTTTGCTTACCACTTGTTTTTTTTTTTATGCTAGTTTATTCACTTCATGAAACATGTAAGAGTCAAACTTCATAACAAATCACTGTAATAAAATTTTATTATTTAATGTAACAATTTACATTAAACTGAAAATATATAAAATCAAAACCATGAATTATCAAAATAAGTTTTTAGGCACCTGCTTAGAAAGTTACAGTCTATTTTGGGACTGGAAATGAGTCTTTCCAAGTCCGAGAGTAGAAAAGTTGTTTCCATGAAGATTTACATTACTTTTGCTTTGTTGTTCATCTTGTTTCCATAGACACAACTTAATGTTGACATTTTAACGTGACACGATAGAATGGTCATATCGAAATTGTACAGCTAAAATGGGACGTTCAAAATGGTACAGCACTAAAAGGGTACAACACGAAAATGGTACATGTCTAAAATGGTACATGCTGAAAATGGTGCACAGTTAAAATGGTACACCACCAAAATAATACATGGTGAAAATAGTACATTGTATGCAATAAAAATGTCAACTACGAAAATCAAGCATGCAACACTAATGTATTTCCAAGTATTGACCAATTCAATTGTCATATGTATACATTTATCTGGCAAACATTACCAGAAATTAATATTAATGTAAAACAAATATATCCACTAACATTAGCAGATATTTTTCAAAAATATGGTATTATATAAAACATAAAATTAAGATGTAGATATAATATTTAACCATCTACAAATCTAGGGATTTATTCATTGTTCATAAACACACTGTGAAGTAAATCAATATTGTAATTGCTATAATTTCACTTCTTAATTTTAATTATATCGTTTTTATTCTATTCATCTGAAGAGTCGATACAGAGTGGTAACTATTTTTAGTGTTAAAAAGTAATAAAAATCTATAACGTGCTATTTTTGTAGTAAATTTATGAATACTGGAATATTAAATAATCAGGTTTTATATAATAACCAAGAAAGTCATTTTCTAAAGAAGATTTTCCCAGCTAGCAACTCGCCACACTATATTAAAATGCTAGAATTTACGGCACGTAGAAAGAAAAGTACATTCTGCAAGCGATATAATGTATGTATTGTTTGTATGTTTTGCGGTTACAACATTTTAAAATTATCGAAAAAGGAAACTACTGATTAGATTAATTTTCTACATGCCAGTATTTTAATGGAAAAAAAAAAAAATGTACATAACATTTATTTTAGCGTAGTAAATTACGATATGTAAATTACATTAAAAAAAATTAACCAATAGTTTTGTTTTTTTGCTAATAACCACAATGTACATTATAACATTTTAGGCTTTGGTTACTTATCGGCACAATGCCGGAAAACGGATATGTCAGAAATTTGAAACTTCCACTCAAGAGAACTTCCTTCGCGTACACATGTTATATGTAAAACCAGATATCGCTTTAATACATTATTGTAGTATCCTGCGCACATTCATAAAGAATTAGTACATACATACATTGAAAATAAAACTTGTTGGATGGCGGAGTTGCGTAGAAGAGGTTATTAAAATTAATACAAAACACTAATTAGCGTAAAACATCAGTTTTATGTTTAGTCATGATAATCGGTAAAATGTTAGACGTAACAATGGAAGAATGGCGCATAACTTAACATAGATTAACTGCGAAAGCAACATAAATTCTAATTAGTTATAATATATACTTGATGGATGCTGTCTTACGCGACGTATAAAACTGTTTAATTCAACGCGTGTTTAATTAACATTTAAAATAGAAGCGTGCCATTAACGTTACGACTTGCAAATTTCGGAAAACTGTAAAGGCGCGCAAGTAAACCACTAAAAATTATTACCGGTCTTTTAAAACGTAAATCGCAATTTGTTCAAAAGTTTCGGTTAAATTATAACTTCGACGTAGAATTTCCTACGTTTTCTAAAAATGCAAATTTGTTTGCTGGAAGTGCCCATTTGAAACATGCGGTGTTTCGTTATTGAAAACTATAAATCACTGTCGAAAATTTATCACACTTAATTAAACATATAGATGTAGATGATTCTAATGTTGCGATCACAAGCAGAATTGTATCAAGCATTTTAACGACACAAAAAATTTGGAAACTCGTGATAAATTAAAAGTGTAAAAACAGAAAATACCATTTATAATGGGTATCAGGAAAAATACTGCATGTTCTCAACTGATATCGGATAATTTGTACTGTATTTAGTGTTTCCGTGTTTCGTCATATTGGAAGGGCGCTCCCGATTTTCCCTGTTCTTTATTTTTTAGTTTTAATTAATTAATCATTTATTGCTTATTGTATAAATGAAATTTAATGAATAAACCATAGAGTGTTACTTATTTAAAGGAACAATATTGTAAATGCACGTAGTTGATTAATAACAATGCATCAAATTCTGATTACTGTAACCATTGTTGTTGTTAATGAAGTTGTTATTGGAAAAAAGTTGACTAATTTATATTATAACTACCCAGAAAAAAAGGTAGACTATAACTGTACCTATATTTTATGTTTAGCAATAACACATCAAGCATGATGTATTAACATTTAAACGAAATGTTTTCATGCGGGAACAGAAAATTAATATTTCAAGCAAAATGTGAAGCGAAAAGAAAGCAACAGGAGAAAAGAAAAATACGAGTACGCTCCTTGGTTTTGTACAATGCGACTTCTCGGTTCTTCTGCAGTCTATTATCCATATTATACGATGGGATCTATAACAATATGAACGATATTCGAGACGTTTTTTTGCGTTATAATTGACATGTAACTGATGCAAAAATTAATAACCGGTCGATGGTTTTATCGATCATTTCGTATGCTAGACATGTACAAAAAAAAAAACGCAAACGCTTACACTAATCAAATTGAGTTGTTTATGTGGCATTGAAAATTGTAGGACTTGCATTCCCCGCCAAGCTCAATGATCCATAATGACATTAATGACACATGAATAATAGTTTTTAAAATCTTTTCCGAATGCAAACTACATATTTGGATTACCGACAAAAAAGCACAAATTCAATGTCATTCACTGAAGGGTCATGGTAATTAAGTTTATTAGTGCGAAATAGCGACAACGTACCTCTGTATAATTAGATTAACGTACGAGGTGGTGATGCACCTAAATTCGTGTACGTATTTCGAATATTATGGATTTAAACGTGTACAACTATTATTACATTTTCTCGAAATTTACGTAATTTACATTTTTTGTTATTCTTTTAGATTTTTTCTCAACATGCTGATCTCTCTCGATCGGGAGTATCTTACTCTATAGAAAATATGTGCTTGTCGAGCATACTAAATTATTTTTTCTCTTTTCGTATGCAGCATTCTGTATTTGCATACACAAAAAAAAAAAAAAAAACACGGTAAATTGGGGAGATGAGAAGAAGCCATATAGGTAGGTACAAAAATTGATTCTAATAAAAGATTTTTCGTTTTTGAGATAACAGTAATTTATATTCACTTAAATTCATTTCTATACCATTAGGGATTTCCTGAACAAAGATTACCTACTGGATGCCCGGATAATTTGGTAGCATTTTCCAGCATCTTCGAGAAAACGGAGAATTCCGTCATAAGATCGAATTTTAGATGCTGAACCGCACATACTGTAAATCGCCGAGGAGAATCCAGGCATTGCATTGACGTAAGGTTTACCGGGCACGAGTTTCGCCGTTTGTTTTGTAGAGAAAGCAAATGGGGCCTTCATCCTTATCACGTTCAAAGCTTCCAGGCATTGAAACCCGAAGATGTTTTGCGAATAGCTACTCCATAAAAATGAAGAATTGCAATTTATTTACCAGAGACGGTATTTTCAATGCCCATAATACTCATATCTGGTGCGATGAGGACCATCGCGCAAATCGGAAGAAGAGTTTCCAGTACCGAATTGGCATCAAAGTATGGACAAGAATAGTGGGTAACAATTTGATAGGGCCTTTCATTTTACCGACTTGCTTAACTGCCGTAGAATATTTAGAATTTCTGAATACACATATGGGAAACCGATTAAAGATTACTCGGCGAGATATGGGGTATCTTCAAAAAGGAGTCCTGTCTCATTACGCCGCAGACATGAAGACGTGGTTTGACCAGAATTTCCCAAGGAGATGGATATGAAGCAGTATTGTGACCTCTTCGGTTTCCGAATTAACCCTTGATTAACAGTTAGCTTAGGCGATCCCTATAAACACAGTTGAAAATATGAGAAAAGGATTGCGGAAGAATTAGTAGTAGTACAAGTAATTTTCTGATATTGGTTTTGTTTATTTTAATTACTCGTCGTTTCAGAAAAATAACTTAGTTTGTACTAAATCACTGTCATTTTTATAAGACGAGCCTCGGTTGCTTGTCACTCTATAGTTTCTATGAAATAACAAGATTTTTTTACTGCTGTTTTTCTGGTCGTAGAATGTGCGTAGACAGAATGAATTTATCCCTATTGCTTTAACTAAATGAAAAACGGACCCCTCAGTTTTTTAAGACCTTCAAACAATTCAAAATCAAACTTTAATGTTATATACAGAGTGAGTCATAACGTTTGGAGGAGACTAAAAGGGTAGTAAGAAAAGACCAAAATAAATATGTTTTCTTAGTAAACTTCTGACCAAAACACAGTAACCAGAAAGTTACAGCAAGTTAAAGTTAAATCGATTAATGAACATTCTGTACACACTATGCTAGTAACTGACGTCTTAAATTTAAATTGAAGACACCTAATTGTTATTTATACAATGTAAAATTAAAAAATTTTAAATACTAAAAACATAAAAGTAGCAGCTATTTAATTGTTTTTAAAATGCTTAAATTAAAAAAAAAAAAACACTGATTATTCATTAATATCAGTGGTATTCAAAAAGTGGGCGTTAATTTTTAAAAATTTTAAACTGATGCAACTTTCTTATTATTGATATTTGGTCAGAAGTTTACTAAGAAAAAATATTTATTTTGATCTTATATTACCACCCTTTCAATCTCCTCCGTACGTTACGACACATCCTGTATAATAGGAAATTTATCAAAAAGATTACGGGATTCTTTTTTGTTAGAAACACAGAGAGAATGCACTGAAACGAACGTAGTATGAGTGTAATTAACTTTTCAAGCGATTTAAAAACGTTATTTAAAATTATTTGAATAATGTCGTAAACCACATGCATTAATAAATTTCATAATTGCATTTTTGATGCAACGACAATAGTTGTAAAAAACGTGCATTCTTTTTCGATCAACGTCGAAAAATCAATTTAACATCGCGGTAATTTGTAACGAAGCACGTCGACAGGACGTATTCGTCAATAACGTTGATTAAACGTCCGCGAGCGCTCCTGAGAAAAAAACCAACGTCGAATAATACGCCATCGATTTGAAAGTACATCAAACGATGGGTGTACCGGCTCTTTTTCCTAACGGTACATCAAAACGACCACATATTTTATTAAAACTTCCAGCCAACTTTCCATTCCAATCTATCTGTACGAAATACTCTTGCAAAGAGCAGTTTTCTGGAGAAATTCCCGGCCGGCAATGCCTCAGGCTGCGCTAAATGAACTTTTGACACGAGATTCTCCCTAAGACAGTGGTATGCGGCAATAAAACGATCTTAGAAAGAAGCGGAAGATTTATTCGGATTAGAATGAAATAAATTTGATAAAATTACGAACGCAGAAAGGACAGAAATGTTTTATAATGATCCAGAAATCTAAGGAAACGAAATGAATGTACAAGCGGTTTCAAAGTACCTTTAGTATTACTTCGTGCCAAGAAAATATATGATGTATTAGCGTGTAAGCATGTAGCGATAATAACGTGTGATTGCGATTAGACTGTCCTTTATATTTTACTATTTCTTAATTGTTATATTAAATATTACACAAATTTGATTTGTTGATATTTAATTTGTGATTTATAACGCTTTCACTGATAATCAAAATACATCAATGTTATGTTTGAATTTTCGCACTGAAAAATGGGCAATATTAAATAAAAGATTGTCTGTTTATAGCACGAATGAAAAGGTCGAGTTAAAGTTACGACTGCAGCGCGCTAAATTATAAACGCCAGAGATTGCATGCAGTCAGGAAAGATAAAAGGAACGGACACATGTTTCAAACATTTTTTTCCGACAATGTAGCCGACTATTAGGCTGATAGAGACTTCAGTATAGCTTCCGGGGCCTGTACTCAGGAAGGCAGTTCAGTGTGTCTGCGAAATGCCGTAACGTATTATTTTTAATATATGAATGGGAATAGAACATAATCACTGGAATATGGAAATAATTCGTGTGATGAATTATGGTTGGAGAAGTTAATAGTTTCTTAACAAGAAAATAAAACTTGGATATTCAAGAGAAGTATCAGGTTACGAAAGCAAGTTTAAAAGTGATAGTGTATAACAAACGGCACGAAAATGTGGAACAGTCCATGATAGTATATGACAGTATAGGTAAATAAAAGAACTAAAAGAATAGAAATTTACATCATATTATGAAGTGTTGAAATGTTGTTTATGAAAATGGGAAACTAACAAACTAAAAAAAAGTATGTGAAAATATTGTAAAAGACAGTAGAAAGGCAAGCTATCAAAAAAATAATATTCGTTGAATCGATTGAATAAAGAAAATTAAAAATATATAAATATACTTTCACTCTAATATAATTCTTTTATGAGCATGATTTTATTAAACAAAGAATGCGATCTTCCGAATTATAGTCATCTGCACAAGTTCGTCACTTCATGTTAACTATTTTAGCGAAAATGCTGAGTTCACACATGTGAACTCAGAATGTTACAATCTGACGACTTTACCAAACACAATACATGTCACCGTCAGACCATATTTCCTAACTAATTTGATATACATCGTCAAATCGGAGATCGACTTATTGTTCAGCTACATCGTATTTACATCTATCATTCTGTTCGGTATATCTCAATTAGCAAGTATGTAATTGAAACACTCATTTTCTCTCACTCATTGTCATATGGTGTGTTTAATTGCTACGCTATTGCAGAAGGATAAAAAAATCAAGGACGTTTTCGTCGTTTTGCAGACGAACGAATATTGAGAATTCCGGTCTCAATTTTTGCGTTTCCTATAAACGGCCAGAGCGTCGGCTTTAATGGGATTAGTCGTCGAAACTTGCTCAATTTTCATCATCGCGAGATAACAACTCTCGCTTATCCCCTGGAGTACAGCACCGGTGGCAAAAGTGTTATAAAGCGCCCCTGTTTTCGATGATCTAATATCAATAATGTGCTTACTTTAGACACGACGAAAACGAGTTTACGCGAAAATATGAAAATTCTAATAATGAATGTACAATATTTACAAAATTAAAGTGCAAGTTAAAAATTCTATCTACAAGCAATATCTTCATTATAGTATCTATGCGGATATCATATACATAGTATATAATATATAACTGTAGCAACACTTTTAGCAGATTTTTAAAGATTGTTGCATTGTCTTGAAATGTACGGTTGAAACTAGTCCCGTGGGTAGGACTGAAGTAATAAATTTATTGGCCGAAGTTAATTCAAGGAGGAATAAATCAAGCCCATGCCAACTCCCGAGACCTCATCCTGATGTGGGTGCAATCTTACATAACTAAGTGTGGTTTAATTAATCATATGACGCCTACAATTTCGACAAGTTTGATGTTTTTGTAACTCTATATTACTTTTCTGGCAAATTTAATCTTTTTTCACTTAAACCATTTAAACAAAACGATTATTACGAACAAAAACTGATTCGAACAAAACATATATTTTGGTACATAATACAAAATATTTTTGCCTTCAGAAAATATATTAAAATTCGTTTGTCTTTAGCTTTATGTCAGACGTTAGTAAATTATGAAGGATGTGAGTTTTGCAAAACGTCAAATGCATGACTTATTTTATCTTTTAAGGTTCGAACAATACATTCAGACGGGAGAATTTCGCAAGAAAACGCAATTTTTAAAAATGTATCATAACTATAATAAAAGGACCACTCAGTATTCATAATTTCCGGTCCGCGTGTTTTGGTTTTCACATCTCGGTCACAAAATGCAGACCCAAAGTAAAACATACTTTGCTAAGTATGTACTATTAAATACACACAGTTTAATTATCAGTAAAAAACGTCTGCTAGAAATATTTTTTTTTTCCAAAATAGTTCTCCTTTCTGTTTAATAACAAAAAAATAATCACCATGTTCTTTGGTATGCGTGATAACACTGTTTTCCACTTACTCTTTTAATTCAGCTCTCGCTAATATTGAACTTCATTCCCGAGGGCTGGGCGTGGCGATTTTATTAAACTGAAAGTAATAAAAGCTACTTGCCTCTTTGTTGTTTTCTCTAGAAAGTTAATCAATAGCTCAAATTTTCTTTAACAGGTTATGGTCCAACATCACAAATGCGCAGAAAAATAAAAATATTTCCTTCTTTCATTTAAAATGGTAAAATGATTTAAAACCAAAATCTGCTATATGTTACACCTTTTTATTTTAGTGTAATAGGTACACTAAAAGGTAAGTACCGTTATTTTTTACGGTAGAGTACCCTGTTTGTTTTAAATCACTAGCAAAGTTTACAATATTTCGTAAATGAAAATAAAAATATAAGTTGAATATGTATAACAAAAGAATATCGCTTTGGCGAATACATTTTCGAATTAAAAATCTATTAACTTAATACAAGCAAATTAAAATTTAATATAAAAATGTAGAAATATTCATGTGCTAAAAAGGTCTGTACCAATTTTGTTGCTGGACAACGCACTTCGCAGTAATAAATGATAATTAGTATTTACTAGTAGTCCGTGAAACGCCTAATCTGTATATCGCCTTTTTCCGTAAAACGCCTTGTTCCGCAGCACGCCTTTTTCCGTAAAACGTCTTGTTCCTTAAAACGCCTAAATCCTTAAAACGCCTTAATCCTTAAAAATCCTTAATTCATAGCTCGCCTTTGTTCTTAAAACGCCCAAATCCTTAAAACGCCAAAATGCTTAAAACTCCTAAATCCTAAAACCCCTTAAACCTTAAAAAGCCTAGACCATAGAACGCCTTATTCCATCCAATCCTTTTCCATTTAAAGATAACAGTCCGTGTCGAGATACTTTTTTCAACAGACATGAAATTCTGAAATCAAGGCGCGTTCAGATACTTCTTTTCATCACTGTATATTCATGAAAAAAAATCTATTTTCCGACAGGAAAACCTGACGTTCAATACACTGTTGAAAAGAGAATACAGAATCGTCTTCAAAAATTAAGGAATAAATATGTCGGCCCGTTTAAAAAACAATTAATTTTCAGAAAATGGAAAACTCTAATATAACTGTAGGTAAAATACTAAAAGATGATTTGCATCTCGTCCACGTTGCAACTAAAACATTATCAAAAATGTCGACGTAATCATCGAAATATTTCATTTTTAAATTTAATTATAAAGGAATTTTTTAATTTTTCTGCCATTTTCCAACATCACTTTCTAAAACTGAGAAATAAATATATTGGTCCACTTAAAAATTTATTATCGTTTATTATCAGATATGTCAACTTAAGCTTCGAAACATATTTATAAATTTAAAATAATTTTAAATCGCTTTAAAATGATGTAATAATGGTTTAATTGAAGTGCGTTTCTTACTATCTTTTAGTTGGTTTGAACCTCATCTAACACAAACCGTTTGCGCCATCTATTGATAGGGATGAAAAACATAATCGTAATCCTTGTTTGTCGTATTAAATTTCTACCGCCTTAGTTAAATTATGACATAAACGTCAATTTTGACACAAAAATAACCAACCTGTAAATAAATTATTTTTCTTCAAGTGTCAATTTATGATTGACGTTTTCATTTACAAATTAGAATGTCAACGCTGACGTAAATATAACCATAAATCATTTCTTGACATCTGTCGATATTGAGTTAGAACATGTGTATATAACAGTAAAATGTCAAAAGTGATAATTAAATGCCAATTAAAAATTGATTTTTTTTCAAATTTCAAATGTTAAAACTGACGTAAATATAACATATAACTATATATGTCAGTTTGTGTAAACTGTCAATTAACGTATGAATTCAATAGTTTTCCATTATGATGTTTCGTATGTTGGCAACACTGAATTCATTTATAAAGGCGAATCATATTGAAAACGCAATAACATCGGACAATTTCAATGCTCGGATAATATGAAGCATAAAAGGGATGTAGTAGTTATTCTTTACATTTAGTAAACAACAAAATTAACTACGTTAACTCTTTAAATAAAAAACGATACTGTATGTATGCATTACATTTTTTTTTATATAAAAGGTTTTAATTTAAGAATAACAAAGATGAAAGAAAAATTATTAAAAATATTTAACCTCCACATTAAGAACAATATTAATAAGTAATGCACAATTAAAGGAATATGAAATAAATAATTTTTATCCGATGTTTTAAATAGGTTTATGGCCATCATTATGATAAACTCAATTCTGATAAATTATAAGCGTTACCTACCTTGATGCTGTCATAACATGCAGTCACGCGACCATTCTGAACCTCCACATTCGCCGGAGGATGGGCGAACTTGCATTCGGTGTCGGGTCTGGAACACTTGTTCCTCTGAAATTCCCTGCAGACTTCCAACTGCAACCAGCGCGAGTCCTTTCCATTCAGAAGATTATTCATATTCACCATAGCCATCTTCGTTTATTTTAATGTATTCTTTTTTGCGAATTACGTCAACAATTTGGACGCGAAAACACTGGAATACGTTTGAAAAACGCGATTTTTATCACACTAACCGGCCCGACAGCTCTATTCTGTGTTATCGTTGAGTAAATGTAGTATGAAGCAAATTAGACAGAATTACAGTACATAATTTGCGTGTAGTAAGAACTGAATACACGTCGAGACGTACGCGCGAATTTCCTTTATGGCCGTGGGTTGGAAAATGAAACTGTTCCAATACTTGTAGGCAAAATGTTTTAGGAGAACTCCGTGATGGTAGATAGAAGTAGTAGTAAACTTGCAGTAAGCAGGAGAGCGAAGCAAAGCAGCTGTCGGTCACAAGCTAGCGCATGTTGGTGTGGATCTGATTCAAGCAAGCCCTGTGTCTACTGCCGGTGCTGTTCTTCAATGGCGGTCTGCAAGCAAAGGCAGAAATGAAATCATTCTATTTTACATAGTAAGTAGTTGAAAGCTAAATTTAAATAATCTTTCTCTCTTAATATTTGCTTTATTCGCGCACATGGATATTGCAGTAATAGTGTATGTAATATAAAACGTAGACGATTTCATGTGGAAAGCCAAAATCATAATGAGTCACTTATGCTACAGTCAAATCAGCAGCCAATTAAACAATATAATAAATAACGAATTTTTTTAATTTTAAGAACATCGATTGATTGGTATGTATTTATTACTATTGCTGCAGTTTCGAGTTTTAAATACATAATGCCAACCATCATTAATAATTCAAAAAAAGTAGCAAATTCATTTCTTTAATTAAAAAAAAAGTTTAGGAATATATATTATACAATTACTACCAGATGCAATTTTTAGTTTTGTCTATCTTCAATGGTTACAACTGAAAATTTCGGCAATTTTAATTTTTTTAAAATATCTTCAAAACTTGATAATAACTGACAAGTCTGAAAATACTCCTGTATCTTCAATATTAAAAAAGTTACCCGTATGGGGAGATAGAAAATGGACATCCCGTATATATGCTACAAATAAAATGTGTGTTTTCATAAATAAAATATGGTTATATCTGTATTTAACACAAACGATAAATCACTAATGTCAAAATAAATTCCATCAAATGCGTTTTTTGAAGTACTGTGATTCGTTAGAGTTCCAATAATTTCAATGACCGTAGACATTTGATAAAACTGAAAAAAAAATTGTCGAATTAGCGACAATATTTTTAATTATTGGCTTTGCGACACGACAAATATATGCAGTAATAATAAATCTGGCATGGCTCTTGGAAAAGGAATGGATAAGACGAGTGCTTCAAGTAATAGTTTTTAAACAATTATGTAGTTTAATGATTGTGATATATTTGTATTTTTTAATAAACAACAAATATAAATGTTATAAACTATATGGAAAATACGACTTTTTAAATTTATATCGATATTTTAATAAACGTACCTGCACATCAACAACGTGTAAGAAAGCACTAGTTTAGAAATAAGTAATTTTCGCAAATAGCATGTACGCGGATTTCGATTTGTGAGACCGTCACTATTATTTCAACGCGAAAGTCAAACTAATAATTTACAAGCTATCAGACGATTTGTTCGCTTAGTAATCGTCCCCCTTCGGGTTCAATCGGAGTGAATATATTAACCCATATAAAGCATGAAGCACATCGAAAACGTAAGTTTCGTTGAATCTTAATGGAAATTTTACATTATTATTTTTAATTTATCAGTAGCTATAAAAGTGATTATTTGTTATAAATTCGATATACTCAAACTGAAAACATTTTTTTACAAAAAACCTAACAAATTGTATGTATTAATTCCATTAATTATAAATTTTAAGCTTGACCACCGATAAGTGACAAACAAAATGCACTGTTTGTAGTAAATAACTTAAAAATAATAAAATCTTTGAAAGCTGAGACTATACAACGGCGACCATTAGACTAATAACGGTTGCTAAGATAATTCAGTGATAATTGGCTGATATATCCGAATTATATCATTTTAAATTTAAGTTAGGAATTCACACGATTAAAATGCGTTGAAAAAACAACTTATCATATGCAAATGTGACGCGAACTCGATAGACAACAATTTTTCGTGTATAATCAAAAATATCGTAAAATCGCCACTTCTCATGCAAATTTGATAACCCCTTTCATTCATTGTTATATAAATGAGGAAAACGGACAATGTTCCTTGACCGGTATGTTCCTGTTTTCAATCGTAGACGAAACATAACACAACAGGCGAAAGCCACCAGCTACAGATCAGCATCCCATTGTTGCGCTTTCACCTTGTGCTTTTCGTAATTCGTAACGGGCTTTGTAGATAAAAGGGTTGGAAAATAAATACTGGAGTAAAACTTAACAAAAATTAAAATTCGTCCAAGCGTAAATGGTTTTGACTAAATGGAAATTAAAAAAAAAAGCATTTTTAATAACAACAAATATAATATGTAATGACGAATCTTTATCAATTTTTTTTGTCTCATTTTTCACAAATATTGAAAATATATGAAAACATGAAATACAAAATTTCATAACAAAATGTTTCTAAAATTGTATCAACTAAGAATGCTATATAGGAGATATGATTTGCGCTCTTCTCAGGATAAATGCCGTGGTTACCAGCACAGTGTATATAATACTAATGTAGAATATCCATCAACACAAGCGCTATTCGATTATTCTAAAGCCTCCGTCGTGTAAGTAAAATGATAATTAAAATTCCAGAGTTTTTATGAAAGTTACCTATGCGTGTATGCTTTTACCTTTTTGATGTTGGATGGCAACTACAATTTAAGTCAAAAGCTATCAGTAACAGAACAGGATTGTATAGTAGATGACGAAAACACACAGTTAGTTTGTTGTATTACGTGGCGAATAAATGTTAACTTTATGAAAAATTAATTACATGATAAAACAATTCAAACAAAAAGATGAATGTCTAATTTGGTAGTGACAGATTAGAAGGTATAAGAGGTAAGATTACTGAAACTAAGAATGTAAAAAATCGTTTTTTACATTCCTTATTAGTAGCAAGTTTGAAGATGAGCAAACTAAAACGTGTGTGCAACAACTTGCTTTAAATCATACATGTGTAAATATTCCGTTCATACAATTTTTAAAACAACCACTGTAATAAAGTGGAAGACGATTTCGACAGAAGATTTAAGTTTTCTATATCAAATATATTTCATTAGAATGGCTTAGATATTCATCTTGTAATAACACACATTGGATGGAAGAAGTTCATACACAAATATAAATACAAAAAACAACACATTCTTTCTATAGATATTGAATGACGAATTGAATTTTAACGTCAGTTGGGGGAATTTTCAAATGCCTGAAAAGCACTGAAAGTAGTGAAGAACATTTTCTGCAGATATTCTGTATTCAAAACGAAGACGTCGGCTGCCCCCAAAGGAACTCGACAAACAGAAAGTATGAGAGACTCGTCAGACAGAAATAAGGGAGTGAGAGTATATAAAATGGATAAAATGGATGAATCTCTGGCGTGACTGGCCTGGATCAAGAAGCATTGGTCGTGTAATCAAAAATAAAGACGAACTAAAAGACTTTTACAATTTATGATAGTTAGTCATAATGCGTGGCTCTATGTGAAGGGCATAATCTCCAATAGATTAATACATTTAATATATTATTTATAAAGTACTGTAGAATATATAAATAGCATGTTAATAAACAAGGTAAATGATTTTGTATAATTAACACATAACTCCAACTGTAAAACTTAGGAACATTTATTTGTAAGCGGGAATGCGTACGCATGAGTAAATGTTTATTTTTAGAAATGATTATTTTTTTCGTCGCGTTCACATGTATGGCAACGGCGCGCCGGCGCGGCGTTCGAAGCGCATCCTTGGAATTTTGATCGGAATCTACAATTTAGATTTTCCCTACAAATATTACGTTGGAAATTCGCTTTCTAAAGCAGTTGTCTGGGTCACATGAAAACCGAACCTTTGGTATGGTAAATCGACAGACGGAATGAAGTCGCGGATAAGGATATTTAAAAAAAAAACGTATCACTTGTTTCAAACGATTCTTTTGTTGGCGCTTATCTTGCATTAACCGTTTACTCGTATTTGAATACAATGGTCTCGAGTCTTGTTTATTTATTCGAAATGCTCTACAAAGTACCGGTGTTTCGAATCTGAATAATTTCAATTACGCGTCACAAGTTTTCAGTCTAATGGTTCCGTATTTACGCGATTAAATCGACAAGACGTATTATACTCTTTATGCTTTGATTGTGTCCTTTGTTACTTTCTAGTGACGAATCGAAATGTATTTGTATGTTGTACGAAATTTCCTAAAAAAACTACCCTAAAAATATTGTTATACAGGATCCTGCAATAGTACGTCCGTCTTTCATAAGTCGGGCAGTATGCTAGATAGCCATTTAAAATTCTGGGGATGTAATATACCAGTAAGCTGCATCTTCATCATTTTCGTATATACAGGCTGTTTCAACAAAAGGTGGCACAGTAAAATTTGTTTTTTTTAATGGAACATCCTGTATATTTTTACATTATTTAAGATACCCGACTGCCCTCTATTCATCCCCAGAATATCAATATCAATACTGACTATCCTGTATATCCGCTGATAGATAATTTAGCAATATCATCTCCCAACTTCCGTAAATTCACACAATAAATTTTACTGTAAAAAATCTAAGCGTTTGGACGTAGCGGTTTTTTAATTTGAAATATGTAATTTACATTTTTTTAACAAAAACAATTGCAACTTTAAAACGGCTAAACAGGTTACCTTGATATTCTGGGGATGAATAGAGGGCAGTCTGGCATCTTAAATAATGTAAAAATATAAAGGTGTTCCATTAAAAAAAATCAAATTTTACTGTGTCACCTTTTGTTGAAACAAAAAAATACGAAAATATTTTTAGAAGACGCATACTGTTCGAATTATGAAAGACGGATTTACTATTGCAGGTCCCTGTATACATTTAGTATTAATTTTACACAAAATTATACAATATAATATTTGTAATACGTTTACGTTTATTGAATCGAGCTTTTTATTTTCCATGAAATTCGAAGAATACAATGCGATGGTAATTTTAATTAGAGTGAAAGTCAAAATAAAACTGTCGTTCCCAAGAACCACAACCGTAATGATAGTATATAGGTATAATAAGTAAGTGTAAGTCA
Organism: Lethrus apterus; assembly: GCA_018397195.1. NCBI lineage: Eukaryota > Metazoa > Arthropoda > Insecta > Coleoptera > Geotrupidae > Lethrus > Lethrus apterus. Next base: position 5,543 of record JAFFZR010020180.1, on the reverse strand, counting down.
AGCCGGCAGCACCTTTATTAAAATTGAAGTTTCCGAGTTAAGTACCAGGAATTTGTGTAATATTCTGAATTGTGATGTATATTATGAATTATGACATAATATGATATTCTATAGGAAACTGATAATCTTAATTTTCGTAATATATCTGACAATTATTGAAAGTTGTGACGGCATAATATATGGCGTAAGGTAAGTATCTAGCAAGATTCCAGTATTTAATGTTTCAGCATTCGCTACAGCTACAAAATTAGATTAAAAAAAAAAAATACTAAAAAATATATATCGGCTCCGGTTCCGAACCCTATGTACAAAATTTATTTATTTACGCTATCCTGAAGTGTTCTTAATAAATCATAATTAAAAAACGCAAAATGTTAAAGAAAACAAAATTACTTAGAAGTATTATCACACTTAACAGCATTAATTAATTCAAATGAACTGATACGTTAAAGCGTTAAAATATAGAAGAAGAAAGTGCCAAAATCAATAAATATATTATTTTAGAAATCTTATTTATTTGTATCATTCTGAGCAGCTATAAAATTTCTTAATTATATTAAGAACAAAATAATGACGCTAAAGAAACAATAAATGTGTTTAAAAAGATTCACTACCAAAGTGGATTACCTATTTAATAATAAGACTAAATTTCTGTTTGCATGACGCATTTTGACTAGTTGCCATCTTCTGGTATGTCGAGAGCAGTAGTGCAAATGCCTGTATCTCCTTATAAACATTTTTGTAAAATAAGGTATCATTGGCTACATTGCTTCTACTTATTCTCCCCAATAGTGATAACTTATTATAGAAATATTAGGTCAGGAAGGATAGAGTTTTTCCTTTCTCTAAAATTGAAGAAACTGTCAATAATCTAAGATAATACAAAAGATGATCTCGTACTGTATCGTAGTTGGGTCGCTGCTTTCGATAAAATTTATTTGCACGTATCGTATGTCAGTGTTACTATGACTTAATAAAATGTTTACGTTTGTTCTATTTAAAGAGTTTTCAAAATGGCGTAAATATATTCTACAAAACTCATCGTATTAAATATATATTAAACGACTACGTTATTAATAATAATGTCCAATGTCTAACTTATATTACACAAAACATTTTTGTTAAAATTGATAATTAATAGAGATCTAAGCAAAAACCCTCAAAGGCATTTCGAGATTCATGTCTTTAGGAAAGAGAATCTCGAACAACTTTAACTTTTATCTGACGATTGGTCGTCAGATAATCGGTTTTCTATTTGCTTGGAAAGAATAATCATCCTAATTGAATTGTAATAATAACGCAACGCGCTCCATTCGACGGTAAAATTAATTACTGTGTCATTGATTTCTAGTAGCTACTCTTCACTAGCAGCACCATAAATAACTGCGCGCGCTTTCTATTTACACAGCGCGCTTCAATTTTCAATCGACTAATGGCCATATACGATCACTTATGTGTAATATTGCCGTCCGATCCGTTTAATTGGGAAAAAGTATTAAATTGCACTCGCCTTTTTCCCATTTAATTGGCGTAATGTATTCAGTAAGCGTGTTAATTAAATCATTTTTATATCGACGGCGCGCGGCGATTCATTGAAGTAATTGTTGAGTAATACGTACCAGCTGATACATTATCAAAGAGTACCATTACAGAACATTTACTTTTATTAGAAAAATATTAGTGAGTTATCATTTTACTATTAATAAGAGCGTTCGTACCATGTTTTATGACCTCAAATAACCATTGCAAAATAACAGCAACGCAACACTTTGACGAATATACCTATTTGCAAAGTTTGTACAGCGACAAATTTTCTTGATATTCTAGTTAAATAACTACATCTTGCTTATTTGATATTACATTTAGTATATAAATATTATAGAGCGATTGCATACAGCAACTCAAAAGAAACGGCCGGAACTTGTCAACAGAAAGGGTGTTGTATACCACGCTGACAACGCCAGACCGCATACATCCTTAACAACCCGTCAGAAATTGATATAACTTGGGTGGGAGGTTTTAATACATTCACCATCACACTTGGCGCCATAAAACTATCATTTGTTTCGGTATTAGATTATCAATAACGTGTATTTCCTCCTCTTGCCCTTATTACAGCGTCCATTCTTCGGCGCATGCTTTGAATAATGGCCTGAATGTCGGTTTGAGGAATATTGCTCCACTCCTCCTGAAGAGCAAGGAAAAGGTCATTTACATCCTCCTGGACGGCTGCACGACCTCTGGCACGTTTTTGAGCATGTCCCAAACATTTTCAATCGGGTTTAGATCAGCGCTACGCGCTGTCCAAATCATTTGATAAATTTGGACTTCTTGCAGATATTTTGAAACGATACGCGCTGCGTACGGTCGGGCGTTATCATCCATTAACACAAATGCATCACCAATAAACGGGCCGTAAGGCACGACATGTTCTGAAAAGATCTCTTCTATGTACCTCCGGCCCGTCAAAGATCCATTTTCAACGAAAACGAGCTCCGTACGGGCTTGGTACGAAATGCCAGCCCACACCAATACAGAGTCTTTGTGAAACGGTGTCCTTGGAGCAAATGTACATTCGAAATGACGTTCTCCATACGTCTACTCCATACTCTTCCTCGACCATAAGGAGACCGTAAGGCAACTCTGCACTCATTCGTAAATAGAACATTGCCCCATTGCTGCTCTGTCCAATCTAAGTGTTGCCTTGAGAAATCTAAGCGAGCCATTCGATGTTGTGCGAGAAATTCTAGTCCTGTTGCTGGTTTGAAAGACCCTAACCCAGCCTCTTTGAAGCGTCTTCTCACCGTTCTCTCGCTTACATTATTCCCACATACCTCTGCCAACCGATTTCGTGCCACAACAGCTGTAAAGTGACGATTCCGCAAAACCATACCATACCATACCAAAAATCTGTCATCGCGGACCGTTGTTGCTCTTGGTCGACCGGAGCCAGTCTCCTCGTGTAGGTACGAGTTTCTTGAAATCTAAAGGTAGCTCATAACATAACATTTGGTAGCCTGCACGAATATCCCTTGCAGCATATCGAATGCTACGCCCATCTTCCAGTAGATTTACAGCCTTAGCTATATCTTGACCGCTTAACGGCATTATTCGATGTAGAATTAATAAAGCACGATGTTACAAATAATCTAATCAAAACTTATCACTAGTAATTGCAACACTGATAAATAAAAAATCAAAATAATCAATAAAGAATTGTAGCTTGAACAATAAACATCAACAACCCAATAATAACAAGGCCGATGACAAGCAACCGAAGCTTTTGTGTTTCGCAATGGACACTCTTAAGTATCAGTAGTGACTTGACCTTCTTTACCTCACGTAGCCAGTTTTTAACAAAACATCAGTAAGTGATCCGCTTTTTTGTCGGTGTGTATATAAACGATGAATTAGTTTATAATTTAATTACAACTTCGACATTTTTCTTTTTATTAATTGCCAAAACTTACTTTTTGATAAATTTCTACGATGAACAAAAAGTCGTGATTTATTCCTTTGTTTTGAAACAATTATCGAGCTTCGATGTGAGCTTTCGGTCCATATTAATTCTAGTTAAGCATTTCGGGACATTCCATAATAATTCCATTGTCGATTCGGAGGGACGCGAGAGAGACAAAGATAATGAGCGAATGAGATAGCCATGCTATGCCGAAAATTCCATAAGCAAAATCCGATGGCAATAGATTTGCAAGGCATTGTTGTATGAAATTGGATTTTGTCATTTTAATTATAAATTTATCTGTTACGTATGCGTTTTTAATTAACCCGCTTCGTTGCGAATGTATGTTGTAACAAATATGTATGAAGCAATGGATGATTTACCCGATATTTTTCTCATCGTTAACTTTTTTTTGTAAATTAATAATTTTAATCCAATTGTTTTATGATTTATTGCGTTTTGATAAAAACAAAGATTTAATAATATGAGTAATAAGGTAACTGTTAGTTAATTATTCCTTGCAAATATTTTGGTTGCAATTTCCGAGTTATATTTCTGCAAGAATCGCATTCATAGAGGATGGCCTACGGAATGTCATACTAACGAAAATTGTTTCTAAACATATTCCTTTTATGATGTAAGCACCCACTAAGAAGAATAGAAGAATTTTTTTGAAATTCGACTCCCAAGGGAGTGAAAACGGGTAAAATGTGATTTTGATTCAAATAAACGAATCGATAATGATTTCTTGGAATGTTTTATGAATTGTTTTATTGGGAAAACTTTCCCTTGTAATGAAATGATCCTTAACACATGTTCAATTTGCCTATGTGGTGTTGTCCGCGCGATGTTCAACATCACCCGCGCGTTTTATTCGAGAGAATATTTTATATTTAATATTTTGTTATTGATCTTTAATTCCGGGATATAGACTTATAAAACACAGAGTAATTTGCTGTGAGATATAAAGTTAAAACGTACATCTTAAGATTATGATATTTATTTTGGTTCAGTTAATTTCTTGTCGAAGCAAATTTATAATTCTTAGTACGCTCACATTAATCTGTTCCTGGTTGCAACGTTTATTGGCATTAAAGGTTGGACAGATTTACGATTTTAATAATGTACTGAATAATTTTATAACACGCCGTGTCTTAATTTGAATGTCATGCTAGAACAAATTTGTCATAAATTTTACTCGCGACTTCATTAAACGAAAGGGGAAAAATGGTGTGCAGTTATATGAATGATATATATTTATCTACTTAGGCCCATTAATGGTATCTCAGAAACTATAACACACAAGTAGCGAATTTTGGATGTATAAATGGATGATAATGATAAAATTTAAAGCGCTCACTCGGAAAATAGCGTTTTTTTTTTTTTTTAAAGAAAAACAAAGTTAACTCTCGAAAAAGGAAAATCTGAGAATCTGATTGTATGATTAAGATCAATCCCGATGAGCACAGTTTATAACGTTACTTTTACGTCGAAACGTTGAAATATCAATATTATTCTATGTCCGTGTTTCCCAACGTGGGGCCCACGCCCTACGGGGGGGCTATATATACAGGTTGTAACATTAGTGCGATATTCTTCGACATCTCCGTTGTTATGCAAAATACAAAAAATATTTTAAGACAAAAGTCTTTTGAATTTATGGTCTCCACCACCTAAAATTATTTTCAGTTATACTGAGTGTTTCGTTTGTGCGCAACCACGAACAACTTTAAAATTTTAAATGGAACACCCTATATATTATTACATTTTTAAATTCCCTGGGTAATTCTAATAGGTATATGTTTGTATAAGATAATATTTGTCTATGTCTATTCGTTTTTAAGATATTTGCATTTAATCGGAAATGTTGACAGCTGACGGTTTTCGGAAAAACGCCTATAGTTCAATAACGAAATACAGCAAGATCATGAAATTTTATGCAACGCTAGAGGGATCTTTAATGATAATATTAAAAGCATTAGAAATTTGATATGTAACACAACATACTTAATAAATCTTCTTCTTTTTGAAACAATTGAAATGCGGAAAACTTAATTTTTTTAAATGGAAGCGCTATATTTTT
>JAFFZR010020179.1:0-28296 GCA_018397195.1 Lethrus apterus | reverse complement strand
ATGTCGTTTTGCCGTAAAACTGCGTGGCGTCAGTCGTGACTCACCCTGTATAAGTGATGTCTCTCTTTACATATTTGTGTACATTCATCTACCTGATGAAGCCACTGTGTGGCGAAACAATTGTTGTAGCAATTACAATAAATATAGTGAAACCAAACAACAATTTTTGTTTTTATTTTGTTAAAATTACTTGTCGTTATAGTAATAATGTAAAATTAAAACTTTTGACTTTAGTGATGAATAATAAGTTTACCTGCACTCATTAAATGCCAGCAAAAAGCCACTAAAATTCCAGTCCAGTTGATTTTTTCTTTATCGTCCCTGGCATAACGTACTGATCTGTGATATGAAGTCAGTGACCATGCTATTGAAATTAAAGCAGCCAATACTGTCCATGCTTGCAAAACGGCAACTTCTGCGATTTCAAAATTACCACATTATTTTTTCAACATATCGTTAATTTTCAAGATACAAACTACCATTTATCATTTTGATCATGATTACAAATTTGGCATCTTGCCTAAAAACATCAATCATACCTGGTAAATACAAATTAGAATAATAACATTAATAAACAAACCCTGGGGATAAGTAATTAATAATTCAAATATCATGAAAATTTAATGATATATTGTCATTAAAATAATATCAAGGGGAAAAATTAGGTCAGTTCGATCAGAATATATGAAGTGACATTTTTTTTTTTTGCTTTTCTTATCATTTTTCTCTCTCATTATACCCTAAGTTCTAACAACTTAACATGACTATCGGTTTTCTATATATGTACACATACTTTCAAAAATAAATAATGCAATGTATTTGTATAACTGCAAGCAACTATTTAAATTACTTTTTTTACTCTGTTAAGATGGCCTCGTTTATTATTAGCGATTAAATTCGCCGTTTGACGTCACGATTTTATTGGTCTTTGACACAATTGACATCGATTATTCAAATCTAATGATGCTGCGTTAAAATTCCAGTTAAATTTCGGTTTATATTTTCCATCACAATAAAAAAAATATTATTTTGGAATTGCCTACTTTTGGTTTGGTGCCTTTACATTTTTTTCCATTGTTCGCTTGTCTAGATTTTAGATCTTCGGCGACTTTAACTAGCTATTTGTATTAGATTTGTGGTTGGGTTATGTTCATTTTTAACTATTAACTGATTTGTTGAATTTATGTTATTTTTAAATCTCCAAGAAAACATTTTATATTTTACTTGTTTTACGTTTTCTTTTCTAAGACACCAACCTTAAGTTCAACGATAAGATTACAATAAAATTAATTAAAATAAAAGACGTAATGAAGGTTGAACAATAAACGAAATTGTAAAATCAGAAAGTTGTAGTAAATATCACGAATAAATGTTTTTTTTTTTTCCAGAATGTAAATAGCAATTAACGAAAATAATGTTACGTAAGATTTAAGTAAAACAAATGTCATTTAGAAATTTATGACGCAGACAATGTGTGAAAGTTTAAATATTTGTCTTGAGCAATCCATTTGTGAAAAACAATAAAAACGTTTTCAGATCTAAATGTGCACACACAATGACAAGCACCTTTTAATAATGTCTATGTCTAAAAGTATCATATGTCCCTATTTTAAATATTGTACAAATGTAGGTGTGACAACGATGCTTTTGTTATTCTCCTCATTCGGTTATTGGATTAATTTTGTGGATACAGGTTACATCCATTTCCTATTTTTTTAGGATTTTTCGATCAAAATTTACAACTACAGGATAATTTTTATTAATATTACTGAGCACCTTTTCTCCTCCAGGTACTGATTCGAACTGATTTATAAAATGAGGCGCTAAATACAGTGAAATTTTGTTTTTGAGTGAAACGTCATAGATATATGATATGTACGTATACCCCTTGCATCACTTATCTCCTTGGATATGTTATGTGTAGAATGTTATTTATTTATTACTTTACTACGCTCTAAAATAATTATAACAAAATATGTATATGTGAAGCATAATTACTTAGGTACCTATTTTTAGATTGGCTCGCTTCTCGACAGTAGCAATATCGATGATCAAAATCATAAGCTGAATTATAGCCTGTGGCGCCGAGTGCAAAAAACAATGAAATAATCTTAAAAGGGCTCCATTGGTATCTTCGTCCAGCATACGCCTGAAAAACGCAGACTGCCAGTGGTCTAAGCCGGTAGTTCTGGCCGCTATTTTACTTTTCAAGCCATAGATGAGCGTGTCGATGTATCTCAACAGGGGAGCCAGTTGTAATAACAAGAACACGATTCGTACGATCCATTGCCATAAAGAAATCTTGCCGAGTGATGGGTCATCATGATCTATAATGTACCTGAAAAAAAAATCTCCAATAATATTACCGTTATTTTGTTTGCTTATTAACAATAGCAAAACGAATTTAGTTACAGTGAAATTAAAACACAGTTTGAACATTTATATTAGTCATTAAATAAAATAAACAGTAAATAAAATAATATATCTAAATCTTCGTTTGTGTACCTCGACCTGGGTTTAAAATTTCTGTTACACTTAAAGCAAAATTCGCGGAACAACCCCACAGGCTCCACACTACGGTTAAGTGACGACAAGAAACTACGGAAAAAATATTTAAAAAATTCCAGGTTGTTTATTGTTTTGAAGGTAAATTTGGCAACACTTCTAAAAACCAGTTACAGAAATTCACACGACGCGACGTAGAAATTCTTCGGGTAATAATGCTTGAACTTTTGTATAATGATAAGGGTGAAAGCGCTCATCGTTAATAATCCGGCTAAACCTCAATAACCTATTATACCAAATTTTCAGATTTCTACCCCGCATAACTTTTTCAAAAATATAGGGCTTAACCGACGGTCGTTGTGAATTTCGTTAATCTTCCCACAATGCGCAATGGCAATAACCAAAATACATTTTATTATAATCTAAGAAAATTACTTCTTTTTACAAATGTGTATGTAACAAAATAAACGTTTAAGTATTTCATGTATTTGAAGTGAGTCATACCAATTAACCAATGATATCGTTATCAGGGCGACTTTGCCTTTTCCAGCAATTCGAAGATAAATCGCAGTGACGATAAAACCAAAGGATTCTACAGCGATGAAAAAAAAAATCCTCGACAAAAACAAATACATGAATCCTCTGGTGTCAAAACCCCCGAAATCCACTTTTGTGACTTTTTCAGAAATTAAGAAAAACTGTGTAACTAACTTGTAGCGGTAACACGTTATTGATTTTTTTCCCCCCAAATTGCTATACAGTATTGGATCCTAAAATGACACGGCGGACAAACAATATACTTACAAGAAAGTCACAATTTTGAAAATAATTTTGAATGGATTTAGTGGGGTTTGAAGCCAATTATTGAATTTAATGGAATTTGTAAGTCAATATTGTGGATTGCGTGTGTTTCGATTTCGAACAAAGTAGGTTTGAAAAAAGGGAAAGCGTAACAATGAAAAAAAAAACAAAAGAAAGCTTTTTATTATTTGAAAAACAACAAGAACGAAATGAAATTAGACTAATAGATCCGGATTTATATTACCCAAAGTTGGTGTTGTAGCTTTGTTTATTCACGTTCCGATTGGCTGATGTGGATTTAGTGGCGTTTGAAAATTATTTCCAACAGATTTGGTAGAGTTTGAAACTAAGGCAAATTTTAACAGTGAATTCTAAATGGAATTTGTGAGGTTTGACATTATTAGAGTTTACAAATCAGTAGAGATTTTCATAAGGATCCTGTTATGCTATCTAACTCATATAACATTAAAAATGGATTTAGGTGGTTTTGAAACTAGAGGACTCACATATAACTCATTCAAATTGTAAATGAAAAACTGAACTATTACAGATTAGCCAATTTATTTCATTTCATCACGACCAACTTAATAGTTGTTATAAACTACTCCAACATTCGCTGTAAGAATCAGAAAAACACCGACTCCCAAATACTCGAAAGGCCAACTTAAGCAAAGTTATCTCGGAGATGAAATTCCAATGCCCTAAGAGGAAAGAATGAACGGTTTAGATTCTTTAGATTTAGATTTAGCCTAAAAATGTACTTCACTATACTAGACTATACTCTTTTGTATTGAAAAAAACTCCAAAAGCTTCCGACAGACCTCAGAAAATTATAAGAAACAAAAGAATTCCCTCGACATTTTCGCCATTAAGAACACCAGATTTTTTATTTTCTGTTTAATCATAACATAACATAACATAAATAATCTGGGCGAATGACTACTATTATTTGAAGTATAGATCAAACGCTCAACAATACAAAACAAACATTTACAACCAAGAATTTTATAGGATTGCATAACAAAATCAATTTTCTAGTTATGTTTGATTGCAGAAACCTTTTCCAAATTTCACAAACGAACGAAACATTGACTTTCAAAACACTCGAATTAAATCACCGCTCGAATGAATAATACATATGAATTTGTAAAATGAATAGCTTGTCTTTGGAAATCTGCATGAAAGTAACAAGGACATCGGCATAGCCTACTCAAAATGAATTTAATAGAATTACCCGCACAAATATACCAATGCATAGGTACTTTTGTAGAATGTTAAGTTTACCTTTACTTTTCCTATGCTCTGAATTCACTACGTAGCCAGTCAAAACATTAATTTCGATTTGAAAACAGAAACTGGAAAACACTCAAATAAAGGTAAATAATTGATTTTCTCAGCCACAACCTTAGCTAAAATATAATACTAAAAATAAAACGTATTACAAATCAATCAATCGATAGTCAATCGGCTTGATTCTCGTATAATTGGAAATATTTTAAGGTCGAGATGAAATTGGTATTCTTGTGACCAAACGACATTGAGAAAATCTCTCAATACTTGAGAAATCCAAACAACCATCCAAAAGTGTTGTTTACATCTCAATATTTGCAGTTTATTAGAGCACTTAGAGCCCATAGTTTACATCAGTTTTGCTAATATCTTTTGAAGTGTATTGATATTTATTTGTCTCCAGATCTGTTGTTATGTATGACCACATAAATGTATAATGTCATAACTTTACGTTTTTTTTGAAGAGACTCCTACAAGGGGCACCCGGTCTGGTTCCTTCCATAACTAATGATTTTCTTCTGTTTCTTTAGAACATTTTCAATATGTCTACTCATTCCAAAATTAAGTACTTTCTGTACAAGGCTTCCATCGATTCTACTTTTGAGCATTACAAATAAATACACTGTAGAACTAAGTTTTGTAACTATGTCTGTTATGTGATACTCCCAACTTAACTTCTGGTTAATGTGTAGCCTTAGGAATTTCACACTTTCCACCTCTTGTAGGTATCCATTCTCGGTTGTTATGTGGATACTCCATCATTTTGGTTTTGCTTGTGTTAAATTTTATCCCGCTCATTAGTTAACAACAACCAAATGTTATTTACTTTTGTCCCTTCTAAGGTTTTAGCTTCCATGACAAACGTATGATACTTTTCTATATAATTTATTATACATTAAAATTTGTATAATTGTATGGAAGTTGGTGGAGGCCAACCATTTCTCAAATAAATCTTGACTGTTTTCTAACTAAATTGTCGTTTCTGTTTCCTTATTTATTTTGAAAAGCTAATTTTTCGAAAATTTCAAAAATGGATACACCATTGAAATGCAAATTACGTAAGCTTTTGAATGAGGTATCACTCAACCCCTAGTGTAATTTGGCACCCCTGCGGCTAGAGGGTTGAAGATATGGCGATCATTTCTTCGCCAAAAGTTGTCCCCCATCAATCTAAAGTTTACGTGTTTCAGCGATTTTAAGAAAAAAAATTAGGTTCTTCGATATTGAGGGCGTTTCGTTTTACTGCGGACACCTATATACATATATATAAACACGAGATGTACGTACGAGGCATGTATATAACCAAAACATTACCACTACACAACGACGTATTTCTACAAATTACAAAATTGTCATTACTAACCCTGAAGTAAAGTTAATCCTAATAAACCAATTTCGTAAAATTGAAATATTTCCAATGTGGTCACGAGAATAACAAAATTATTCAATATTGTAAACTTCCTTGAAAAGTATATTGATTACTTTTCAATGGTCACTAGAATCAAGCCGAATATAATAAATTAATAAATAATAACAGAGAACCACGGTCGATCGTTTAGTTTTTTGGATACATTTTCCAATAAAGAAATTGGCGACAAAAAATTGCACTTTTCATATATAACATATAACAAACAACATAAAAGCGTATTTTTTACGTTGGCAAAGCGCAACAGTAGGTTATATTAAGAAAACGACATTTATGGAAACCTACGCTGACATTATAATCGTGAATTTCTCGAAATAAGTGCGGCTTTTCAGCAGATTTGCACAGCAGTGTTTGCAATTAGACTACTCTGAAAAATTAACTTACTTTGAAACTTAAATTTTATTTCTGATTTATCACTTAAAAGAAGATTTTTAAACAATTTAGAAAACGTAATAACAACAAATATACTTTAACGAAAGAAGAAATTCTTTGAAAAAATATGAATATAGAGCTACTTTGATTAATTGAGAGCTCAATATCGATGACTTAATTTCAAAATTAGTGACCTTATATGTATAATTCTGATCACTGTCAAGAATTCGTACGAAAATGTATCGTATTTACGAATTAACTCATGGCGCCAAATTTAAATTAAGCTGTCGTGATTGGTTAACAATTGGTACGACTTACATTCAACAATTTCAAAATCCTGCCGAACAGGCTGTCAAATGTCAAGTTTATCTTCTATTTAACTGTCAAAAACTTTTTTTTTCTTAATTTGTTAAATTGTGTAGTTATTCTCGTTGATTTTAGTTATTTCTTGTGTGTTGAAGAAGTTCTCTTTGTTCCTTGTTACTTCTCTATATTCCTGCAAGTCACGTCTATAAGTCAGGTTCTGCCTCGCAGGAAAAAATAAACTCTATATAGAAATAAATACTATTATAGATACAAATAACCGAACACAGCTATTGTCTTCACGATTGATGATACTAATTTATTTATTAAAAATGTCATTTTGACGTTTAAATGTCAATTCCTAACCTTATTTTCTGTCAGGTTCTCTTATTTAACCCGTTATATGTCAAATCGTTTTCAAAAACGTCAAATACATTTTGAAACGTTAAAATATAAAACTTTTAATACAATTTACTGTGCTATTTTAAATTCTAATCTTATCACAAAAGTTATGAAACTGCAACATCAGCAATTTTACTCGATATTTAGCACAATGAGTAAAAAAAACAGGTTGTTGATGTTGAAAATTTCTCACGACGTGACATACGTATACATTGTTGCATAATTTGCAAACACGTATTAGGTATAAATTTTACATCAAGAAAATTATATGTACTCACCATCTTAAACTGAACGTAGTCATAAACAAAGCGGGTACCAACACAAACGTCAAAGTTAACGCAAAATTAACACCATGTCCGTGTGTCGAATAAAAGTAAAGCAGAATACATGCGAATACTAAATCTAGGACGTAGGTTATGATCGATAAGGCAATACATATCACGTAAAAGGCGCCGAAACGCTGGTTCGATTCGGTTATTTTATCGGGCGAATCGTTCTGTTTGAGACTTTCAATGTGGGCCGTCGAAGGATCGCGCGAGAAACGCACCACCGTGCAATCATCCGCCATCACATATTACGTCAACAATATCACAACACCTGTTAGCACAACACCAAACCAATCAACGTTACATACGCGACTGAACGGAATTTACTGAATTTAGCGTAGGAACGTACGAAAACAACATGTAACTACGCACACACACCTGAGTTAACGACCTCTACCTTCATCTCTCACGTTTACCGCTGTAAACATTGCGAAAAACACCGCACGTATGTTGCGCCTAGAATCTTAAAGAAAAATAATTTGTTACGCATGTGCAGATTCGATTAGGAGAGAGGAATTATTCTACTGAATTAATGAATTAAAAACAAAATTTATTTATTGACGTTATTATAATACATTGTTAAATATAATTGAAGAAATGCGTTTACGCATTACCAGCCATAATCGTTTTGACTCTTTCGTCGAATAACCTGGAAAAAAAATAGTGCAAACGTTACCGATAAATTATCTACAGTGTGATGGAAAAAAAATTAATCAAAGTAACCAAGAACAAAAATCTGCATGTCTTTACTTAAACCGCTTATATTTCTTAATGTCAAATTGTCGTTTGTCAGAATATTCAGCTGCTTCAATAGGAAAATGCTCCTGAAATTCTACATTACAGGCAACGTAATAATATTGCCGTTCACTGTTTTCTGTTTTATTTCCATTTCTAAAGTAGGATTCTAAAAGAAAAGCTGATTTGTTTGGACATTTTTGACAAACGTCAATTTGACATTAAGAAATAAATTGTGGTTTAAGTAAAGACATGCCGATTTTTGTTCATGGCTTTGACTATTTTTTTTTTTTTTTTCGATACACTATAAAAATGAATCCGCGCTTTTTGACTCTATAATCAACTTTTTCTACTCCCGTGACCAAAATGTCGTTTAGCGAACGCATAACTATAACGATAAATAACCTATTAATAGCTCATTAAACACTAGTGTCTAAGTTATGGGCTGAAGTTAGTGTCCGACAATTAGCCATTAATCAATCATAGTACTTCTTAGTACGTATAGATGAAAAGGTTATTTAATTATACATTTATACATTCATAAAACTAACTACGGTCCATTATCTGTGCCATTACACCAATTATTTGGCCCGCGCAACCAGTGTACACTTTTTGCGCCTGCTCGTGAAGTGGTATAGGAAGTGCAGACATGCGCATTATATGATCTGTATTACGAGTGTATTCATATTTAAATAGAATAGTAATATTTTTTAAATGGGTAGTATGCATGTAAGAATTAAATTATATTTATCCATAATTTTCCAGTTGAGCTAATTCCATTTTGAATACAGGTTTCCAAACTTTTTTATTTACCCCAGCATAAAAATAAAATACGTTAAACCTTTATTCAAAATGGAATTACCTAAACCGGAAAATTATCAACCGTAACAACCAATGGCTTGGAACATTCTTACATAAAAATAGGCGCAGTTAGGAATATTTTAGGTCTGTTTGGTATCCTGAACTGGTGTAGAAAAGTGTACACTACAAAATGCAATCCGTGCACTTTTTCGAACTAAATTTTGAGTGAATGTAGCTTAACACTACTTACACTTATTCAGGTCATCAAAAAGAATTTGAGTAACACAATCAATTTGTAATAAATGTTTAATTTCAAAAAAGTCTGCACCAGTGTACACTAGTTCAGGATACCAAACAGACCTTTTGTTAATCACACTTGATAACGATAACAGATATCCAGTTATCGAAACGTTGTGTTTTATTCTTTATTAAAGATAACGATAGTTCGAGATATGTCTTTTATCGTATATTACTATAATGGGATTTCCACATGCTCATACATACTTAGAAATTATTTGATCCCCTGGTATGTAAAACGGATTACAGACGTGATTTGCATATATAGAATGTAACTTTCTAAACATCTGAAAAGAATTTACTCAGCTATAAACATTTACAAATCATTTTATGTAACGCACCGAACGTATCTCATTGTCTCTTAGGGCAGTATTGGTCGAATCAACCACAATCACAAATTTAATTTTTGTGTTCGTAACGTATCCATATCTAAAAAGAGATTATTATTTTTTTGTCAACATCAACATCAGAAGGTACATTTTGTGTGTTTCAAGTGAGTAAAGCATTCCTAAATAAAGTTCCCTAATATCAGATCCAGACTTATTTCCTGTAGTTAACTTCTCTTCAACAACATCTAAGGAGGAGAGGACTTTATATTGAAGATTGAGTTCATCATATGGATTCAAACAAGTAAAATATTTAGGAGAATTCTGTAAATAAAATTAGGTATTTAAGAACAATATGTCAGAAATTATATTACATAGAATTTGTAAAATTTAAAGTTATTGTTATTGATTTTCTGTAAGATTCATATGGTCATTTTCAAAATTCAAAGTAAAGATGATAGATAATTCATGAAAAACACTCTTGATAAAGCTATATCAAAACGTCAATTGGCTACGATTAACCTAAAATTAAAATACAATTGATGTTGCATTATTGGAACGGAGCCTACAAAAAAATTATATTAACCGGCACTACTATGATTAGTAATATTCAAACGTCAAACAAGTTATCAAAACACAAGTGAATGTTGACACAAATTCTGTATTTCGAAATTTGGAAAAGTTTATTGTGAAATAAACAGTTGAATGATTAAACTGACATTAAAAAACAGAAATTTTAAGTGTTTTACGTACATCTTTGCCAATAATCGCTACACATACCGCCATTATTCTAGATTAACCACAGCAATAAACTTGTGAGTGATGAATCAAGAACCTGAACTACGCGCAGGACCTTCGCTCGAAAAAGTTTACGTTAGATTTGAAAACAGAACAAATCGTTGCGTTGAAATAATTTGGGTCAATTATACCGGAAAATATATCAGATATCAACTACTTCGTCAAGGACAATATCTAGACGTTAACACCTATAAATCGCATCCTTGGTTAGCTTTTGACGTTTACACCAAGGACAGATTGCAATTAGACCACAAATATGTCTACAAGGCGGTCCCATTTAACGAATATTTAGAAAATCGTAATCCGGCCATGATTTACCCTGTTATACCACCTCGACGTCGGATACTGATACCCATTACCTTACCCATGTACAGTTTACGTTATAGAACCTTACTTGAAATCAGAAACATGTTGAAAGGAACTGAACAGGCAGATGATTTAGATTTACCAAAACATTTAAAATATGAACTTAAAAAAATGATTACATACAGGAACCAAATGGTTACAGAACCCTTCACTGTTAGCATATAATGTTTTGTAATTTAATTCTGAAAATATATTTTTATTTAATAATATTTTATTTCATTTTAATATACCAGAAATCACAGGCGGCTGGTTTTGTTTTGCTCTTGGGTGCAAAACGTATGCAATTAAACAGCAAAAGATACATAATAGGCAGATACATATTTATATATTAAATTTAACAAAAAATAATCATTATTCAGAACTAATAACATTTAGCAGTTACATAAATTTTTAGAATGTAAAAACTCTACCATGATCTTGGGTACAACTAACCATTTGTACCTATGTAGTCGCCACACCTGCCAGAAATATGAGCCGCAGATTTAAAAAACCTCTGCTACCAATGTTCTTAAGGTCATGTATACATTATTTATGTATTGTAAATTCTTCATTAATGTACTATTATTATTTTAAATTAACTTTATGGGCCGCGCGTTTTACACCACTTAGACTGTTTTAGAAAAAACAAAATACCTTTCATTGCCATATGTAAATTTGGGGGTCTAAGAACTTATGTAGTTGATAATAAATAAACAGAAATTGATCACTGCTATTGTTTTTATTAATTGATTTGATAGTAAATGAATAAAATAGGAACTTAAAATTTGTTACTGGCAACTAATGAGACAGATATAAATTAAAGCACAAACTAAAGAATTTTGTTATGGTGTAAATTGTTACAGCAATTTATACAATTTTCATGTGATATCAAAAAATATGTATAGCACTAAAATCAGCTGTAAAATATCGCAAAAGATATCACAAAATCAAGGTAATAATGTTATTCTATTTTGACGTTATCTATCTTGATATCCATTAGGGTTTTGGCGTTGCCAATTCCACGTATCTGCACACATGTCGTCAATATCTTTGGTTGCACTCCAGCCTAATTCTTTCTTTGCTAAACTGGCATCTGCGTAACTTGCAGCAATGTCTCCATCTCTTCTCCCAACTATTTCATAGTTAATTTCACAGCCTGAAGCTTTTGAAAAGGCATTGATGAGTTCCAGAACTGAGTATCCTCTCCCTGTACCTAAGTTATAGATTTTAATACCAGAAAATGAGGGGTCCATCAATTTGGTTAATGCTTGCACATGTCCTATTGCTAAATCTGTTATATGAATGTAATCTCGCACTCCGGTACCATCTGGAGTTGAGTAATCATTGCCAAATACTTGAACTTTTCCTCTACGTCCTACAGCTACCTAAAATAAATATTTAAAAGATAAAATATTATATAATAATTTATAAAACACCATACTTTTTACATTTAGCATTTTTAATATTTCAATAAT
Organism: Lethrus apterus; assembly: GCA_018397195.1. Classification (NCBI taxonomy): domain Eukaryota; kingdom Metazoa; phylum Arthropoda; class Insecta; order Coleoptera; family Geotrupidae; genus Lethrus; species Lethrus apterus. The sequence continues at coordinate 16,094 of JAFFZR010020179.1, read as the reverse complement.
AAAAAAATGTATGAACAAACCTGAGATATGTACGGCATCAAATTATTAGGAATTCCAGTTGGGTCTTCACCGATAAGTCCTGTCTTATGAGCTCCAACTGGGTTGAAATACCTGAGCAAGATAACGCTCCATTCCTAAAATAACAACTTATATATCTTATCTACAACAATAATTTACATAGTGTTTGATACAACATACAAAAACAATTGTAAAAGTCATACTTTATCTGAGATGCACACATCCTTTAAAATTTCTTCAACAAAATATTTGGTTTTTCCATATGTATTTGTACAACCCTGTCCAGTCGGATGATCTTCTGTAATGGGCAAAAACTTTGGAATACCATAGACAGTGGCTGAAGAAGAAAATACTACCTTTTTAACGCCATATTCTTTCATAACCTAAAAATAATTATGTTCAACAAACTATTAAAACTTGGATATAATGTGATACCTCAAACAAAGTTCCAGATCCTGCAATATTATTCTGATAATAAGTCAATGGTATTTGTACAGATTCTCCCACAGCTTTCAAAGCGGCAAAGTGAATGACACAAGCAAATTTATACTGCAAATAAATGAATCGTCATTGTGAAATTGTAAAATATAGAAAACTTACACTTTGAAACAACTTGTTCAAAGCAACTCTGTCTCTTATATCAACATTATAAAAGATGACATCTTTGCCTGTTATAAGTTCTACACGTTTCAAAGATTCTGGTTTTTGGTTTTCCTCGGCATAGCTATTCACAAGATTATCAATTGCCACGACGGTATAGTTGTTCGCCAACAGTTCGACGATTGTGTGTGAACCGATATAGCCTGCCCCTCCAGTTACTAGTATGATGGACTTGTCTGTCATCTCGTTCCCAATGAACCAGCTCCTGCAAACAAGAGGCGACTTTTGCATTAGAAAAACAATATTTTGAAATAGTACTCACCTTACTTTGTTATATATCCTACAGGTATTATCACATAGTAAACACTAGCAAGGATATATATAGTATTAGTGAGAGATAACATTCTTAACCTGCTTTTTTTATGTTGTGTGTTAAAACAACAAGTAAAGCAAACATGCGTCAATGAAAGAAAATGTCAAAATATTATATAATAAATCTATATAATGATTAAAATATAACAAAGATAACAATTTAAAAATCATTAAAATTGCAATTACAGTGTAGGAAACTATATTACCTGGAAAAATCGTAACCAAATTTATTTTAAGGTGTTTGGAATTCATTTTTTTGTAAAAGATATAAATGAGTTATACTTACTTTTACAGTTTTCACTTCACCCATGCATTATCCTCCTGTATGTGTTTGCCTAATTATGCAAATGTAGTAATGAGCTATTTCTGTGGTAACGTATAGTGTGTTAATTCCTTTGATAAGAAACTTTGATTAGGATTTTAGATTTAGCAATTTTTAAACCCGAAGTTATCCGATTGTTCCTTTAAATTATCGTTAGAATTATTTTAAATGTTCATGGTCGTACTTGCGAATATTTATAATTAAAAAACACATAAGCCTGTTTAAAAATAACTACTAATCATAAACAATAAATAGGTCATAGCCTTACGACGAAATGTACATAAATATAACAAAATTATAAACAAATTATATTTTAAACAATATCAAGAATACCAACAAAAGGAACAGAAATTTAACTGCAGGTGTTCAGAAAAAATAATTTCATGTCCAGTTTAATTTTAAAAATTTACATTACTGTGTGTTACTGTGGCTGACTATTAACTTTCAGTCGCACAAACGAGGTTTTCTTAGAAAAATCATTTAAGACAATCTTCGCTTACTGCTTTCCTATATGATACCATACTTATAGGACATCTATAGATGGAGAAATTATGCATGTTATACATCTTCTGGCTTCACCGCCATCTCGAGGAATTTCATTTATATCGGCAATTATATATGTAAAATAAGAGAATCCTTTATAATTGGATACACATGCGACACCTTGCGATTTAATTTTGAAGCGCCGTCTGTCATAATTATAAATGTCAAATACGTTTTTCGCAATATATTTCGCAATAGAAGGCAATTTAACTTTAACGTAACGCATATAGTATAAAAATTGTAAGTACGTCGTAAATTTCTATGTCTTAAGTTGTGTTTATATTACTGATTCGTGATGACTATTTTGGTAAATATGTCGACGTGCCAGCGAAATAACATGAAGAATTTCATCTAATTCTAGAATATGGCAGCAAAAAGGGGCAAGACGAAAAAGGAAGTCGATTCTGAGGAAGATACAGAAGAATATCGCAAGAAAAGGGATCGTAACAATTTGGTATGTTAGGAGAACTTAAGGCGGGAGTGTAATATCAGTTATAATATTTTAGGCTGTTAAGCGCAGCAGAATGAAATCAAAAGTTAAAACGATTGAGACTATGAACAGAGTAAATGCATTAAAGAATGAAAACACAATACTACAAGAGAAAGTTAATACCTTGACGAAAGAGTTGGGGTTTTTAAAAGAGTTGTTTTTAGCCCATGCTGGGAGTACGTCAGATACTTCAAAGTTTGCTAATGTAGATCTTCAAGCACTTCTTGCTGATGATTCCGTAACAACTAAAGAAGAACCATGAATGTAAATGATGTGATATGTATGAGTAATGGACCAAATTACACATTTTAAATGTAATGAAAGTGTACATTTTATGTTTCTTAATTTTGTTTTATATAAATTTTTTGTTTTTATTTCATATGATTCATTTATCTTTAATGTTTTCATTTAAATTTTATATATGACACAATTATTGTAATATTTTAGGTGTATTATAATTTTTATTTACATCCATTTTTGAGTTGCAACCACCGACAATTTGATTTACTTCATATATTTTTACAATTAACAATCAGCTGATGTCAGAAATTGACTGTTTATTTCGAAATATGTTTATCATTGTTAAGTTATTCCTGCCCGATAGGCAATCAAGTGTAAATGAAAATTATTTTATGTGAAATATTTTATAATTAGTGTTTTATCATTTATGTTGTTATTTGGAAGTGTTTTAATAAAATAAATTTTTATAATCTTTGTGATTTGCTAATTCCAATAATTGGACCTAATTTTCTCATCTTCAAAGGCAAATTTAGTTCTCAGTTATAATAGAGAAGTTCTGTTGTTAATACAACTTGAGCATAATTTCTGAATAGAATAGAATAGATTTCTGAAATTATTGTCCATATTCAGCCGGGTGATTGCTGGGACAGCGTTATGACAGCAGCCAATTGAATGCAAGCTAAATGTCTGCACGTTGGCGTTCATTGGCTGCTGTAATAGCAGTTATAGATGTATTCGTCGATAGAAAACTTGTCAATTATGCACAATTTTATAATAATGTTAATGTCAAATTCTTGGTTGTAAATGCTTGACATTATACTTATCTCTTCTGGTTATTTATTGATTGCTCAAGAGTAACAGATAAGTATATAATAATAATAATTTCAACTAATTTGAACGGATTGATTTTAAAACTAAAAGTGGTAACTAAAAACACCTTTCTGATAATGGTATATCCCCTTTTTATGCCGATTCTAAATATGTGAAATTATATAGTATGTTTCATTTAAAAAGCTGAAATAGTAAGCTATTATTTGAAAACGATAGGCTTAAGGGAACATGTATGTATTTACAAACTAATTCGTGAAACGCTTTCTATTCTTAAATTTTTTTTTACAGATAGTGTATTTGTATGTATTTGTCTATTTGTCGTGCAAGATGTGTACAGTAAGCATACATAATTCGGTAATAAATAATTAAATTTAATTAATTGTAGTTGACGTTTCTATCCTGGCAAGAATTATATATATTTCATGAATTCACGTAAAGATTTTGCAATACTTTTGTATATATTTCGTAAACAATTCACTTTTTAAACACGCAACTTGCTTAATATTATAATCAAAAGAATATTCACAATATTTGAAGGTTGGCAATGCAGTTTGTTTTAAAAGGCATCGTCTTTAACTTTCTACGGGATTTGATTTATCGCAGTTAGTTATTACTGCAAAATACCCGAGGAATTGTAAAATTATCTAGATATGAGGACCGGTAACGTTCTAAATGCGAAATTATGTAATGTTTAGGATTACGATCATATAATGCATTATAATGAATTAAAGTTCAAGCGTACATGGTTTTGATAGAACTGTGATATTTCTTTAGAATGATTTTTGTGCTGTTTCTTTTAGACATATTTTATTGTGACATTTTTAACTTATTGTGTTATTTGTTTTTATTAGTAAAGAAGTTAACAACTGATGTGCTTCAATAAGCCTACGTCTTTTTTTCAGAAAATGATTTTAGGATTTGTTTCGTGTCTTTATTTCACATAGGTATTTTGGTTTTGAAAAAAAGAAACCATTTGACAGGATACAATTATCGTTTATCTTTCTCAAGGGTGAAAGCATAGTAAACGTTGGCAAGAATTTCATAAAAAGTGTCTATTTTGTATAAAATGGAAACATAAATTCTATCAGAAAATTTTACAGTTTCAGTTTCTTGCTCGCTGTTGTTCATATGGAAATACTGGTGACTGCTAAATTCAATATTTTTGAAACTTTCAAATACATTGAAGTTTCTACAGTGTGATCGAAAAAAAAAAAATTAAGTCAAAGTAAGCCTTGACAAAAATCGGCATGTCTTTACTTAAACCATTATTTATTTCTTAATGTCAAATTGACGTTTGTCAAAAATGTTGTCCAAACAAATCAAAGCTTTTCTTCATAACTGGCAACGTAAGAATATTGCTATTCACCGTTTCCTGTTTCATTTCCATTTCTATAATAGTATTCTAAAAGAAAAGCTTTTGTTTGGACAACATTTTTGACAAACGTCAATTTGACATTAGATGTAAATTGTGGTTTAAGTAAAGACATGCCGATTTTTGTCACGGCTTACTTTGACTAATTTTTTTTTTTTTCGGTCACACTATATTTTCTTGCACGTATTTCAGAGGTCGGCAACCTTTTTTGAATGGTGGGCCATTTTCAAAAAAATGTTTTGGGCCGCACAGTCAGATGTTTTGTAATGTAGTATGTAGCTTAAATAGGTTTCTTTAAAATCAAATATATATATTATTAAAATCAATATAAAAAAAAATGCAGTAACAATTTTATGCATGCGGCCCGCGGATCGCAACAATGTTCTTAATTAATTAAATTATTAGTGATTTCAATTTAAGGCACTGCAACAATTATTAAAATGACATTTACAAACACAGGATAGGTACATCTCTGTTTCTATTAATGGTGTAATAATTAATAAAACACCCGTATTGATTCGCTAAATCATAAAAAGCAACAAAGAGAAACAAACGTCACTTGCATTAATTAGACTTTCTTCGCCAGATTTGCTTTTAGTCGAATGCAAATATGCAGTTATGTTTATCGCATCAGTCGAAGAGATTATTTGAGCTTTCTGCGTGCAACTATGACACACAGAGAAGAAATCTATCGGACAAAGAACGACCATGTAAACATATGACCGAGATGCAACTTGAATCCAAAGAAAAAAATCGCACAATTGTGCGCATGTATATTGAATAGTTCAGATTCACTTTTGACTTTTGCTGCGTTTTTTGTCGAGTTAATATTGTGCTTACTCCGTTTTTTTTTCAAAGAATTTTTTGTGTTTTTTATGGAAAATTTAAAATTGATGATTTTTTTGTGAATTGTACACAATATATAAAAAAAATATTGTTTTAATTCTAATTATTTTATAGGTACATCTTATATTGGATAAGATAACAGGATAACTGTTTTTTTAAAACGTTTTTCAAATTTATACCTATTTATTTATTATTTATTTTATTATATTTTTTTATTTATTTAAATGTTTTAATTGATACATGAGTATTGTAAATACATATTATATTTATGTACATATTTCACCATGTTTGTATTATAGATTATATGTATATCTATTGATTTGAAAAGGGAAGCATTCCAGTATAAATATAACACTTAATGGAACATTAACATTATAATTTTATACTCTTTGGCCATATTCAGCCGGGGTCAGCGCTGGGACCACCGCCAGCGCGTGAATGCAATTGAATGCCAACTAAATAACTGCACGTTGGCGTTCATTGGTTGCTGTCATAGCGCTGGCCCAGCGCTTGCCCCAGCTGAACATGGCCTTTGTCAAGTAATAAATATTGTTTAATGATAAATAAAATTACTGAGGAGACGAATATAAATAGCAACGTTCACCCATAAAATCGTAGTGGGGTCCAGTAAGGACTTTCTGCAAGCTATCTAGGCTATTGCCGTTTGTGTGAAAATGGCATGTATGTACGTCATTAATTAGGTACGTCATAAATGAACAAATCTGATTGAATGATTTATATATTTTTTCTAGTTATGTAACGTATACATATCTTCCTATCTTATTATCTATAACCTTTATTTCAAAATAAATTGTCAAATAAAAATAAAAACATTTCAAATTGTTATTCAAATAGTTTCATAGCAAGTGTGTGTGACAATTACAAGCAAAAAGCGGTAAACAACCACCAACACAAAATAAAGTTTAAAACAACACAAAAAAATAAAGGCAACAATGACAATAAATTGTTATTAACCATAAAAAAGTAACGGCAGGAAGACAAACGAAGTTTATAATAGTATTATCCATAAATAATTAATAGTCCGACCAAAATAATGATAAACGGAAAGATTCACGGCTTCATATATGGAACTTAAAACTGTTTATAATTACCTTGTTGGACAATTCTGTTTCGTCACTTAATTTTAAAAAACTTTTGAAAAAACGTTATTTTTAATTGTCTGTACTTGTTAAAATGTTTCACTATAACTACTATTTACACGTGCACAATTAAAACGAATTAAAAAATTTTATACATACACCCACCACACAAAACCAAGATACACAGACACACTATACAAACTAAGACTTGAAAATGACGGTTGTCGAAACGCGTAGTGTTAAATAATGTGACGTAAAAATTTTTTTTAATTTTTTAATTCGTTTTAATTGTGCACGTGTAAATAGTAGTTATAGTGAAACATTTTAACAAGTACAGACAATTAAAAATAACGTTTTTTCAAAAGTTTTTTAAAATCAAGTGACGAAACAGAATTGTCCAACAAGGTAATTATAAACATTATTATTATACAACATGGACAAAGGATATTCAAACACAACGAACTTAAAACTATTCGTAAATTTTCAAAGATCAAAGAGGATGGTTGATAAACTCAAATTAATATCAAGTGGGCATAGATAATTTGGCAAATAAATATTTTTGAATTTTTACTTTAAGAACGTGCAAAAAATTTAAAGGCAGTAGTAATAATTTTATATGAGCAAACATTATTCTACAGTTCAAAATAAATCGGACGTATGTACAAGGAAAGATTATACTAAAAAAATTATTTAAAAATACTATTGCCTATTAAAACAATAAAGATAAATTGTACTATGTGCTCATTTATGAACAAAAATCTATGAATTACAACATTCACCCAATTATAATTAAAATGTTCTCATTCATTCATAATAATGAATTATTCAAAGTTATGCGTACATAATGTGAATTGGTCGTTGAGAAATTCTCATCAGTATTCTGTTTGCGTGAAACTTGTGTATACGCGGCAAATTAGATACCACTATAATTGATCTGGATCACGTATGGCCGTAGATATCGTTTTTCTGTTCCGTCTACATTTCGTTTGTAACCATCACGAAGCGTATAATTTGCTTCGCTGAACACAGATTGATAAGAATTAATTAATGACAATGATAAGTTAGTTAGTTATTATATATCCTGTATATTTGGATATAACCGATAATATGATATGTTTGTTTGTTTACTCCTTGGTGCGTCCATCTTGCTCCTTGGATACACCGTACTGATATAAAAGTAACAAATATGAGCAACGCCAATTAAAAAAAATAAGTTAGCCTTGTATCTCCAAAACAAATGACGGTAGAGAATTGCAAATTTCAGATGATGGATCACTTCTGTGTGTCAACGAGCTCTGATAAACTGTTCTGAAAATGTTTAGCTCAATCCATGCTTTTTAGCGACTGTATAACTGGACAGGGAATTATATCATTGGATTGATATTTTAGTGTTTAGTTATAAAACTTAAAAAAAATTTTCTCAAATGAGTTATTATTTCTTATCACCTTATCAGTTTCGTTTCTAGTCCAATACCCACAAAATAAATGGAATTCCATTTCTCACTTCTAAATGCAAAAATATTTGTTTTGATGATATTTGTAAAAGTTTACTCTTATTTTTACATGTAATGTCCTTACCGTCACATCTCACATACAAACGAATATTTTAAGCGTTAATATTAGTAGAAGAGTATTGTGTTGCGCTATTTTAATATACACGAAATTTTCGCCTTTGCGCAACGAATCCGTCGTGGCTGAAACAAATTGCGCGGTTGTTAAGTTCGTTGGTTGAAATTACGAGTTTCAGGAGTATGCACTTACGTTTAGTGGAAAAACGTGATTTTGCATTGATTTTCGTTTCGAAACTTATATTACTTTATAACTAATTTTTAGTTGGAGAAAATTTACGAGTGTTTGACTCGTTGTGTCCCATAAATTTCGATAAGAAAATAACTTTTTAATGGACATAAATATATATCTATTTTATAAAAAAGTAAGTTTGATTTGAAACTATTTTATAGTTATTCAATTTTAAGTAGTAACGTTTTATTTTATGCCTAATTTTTAGTTTAAAATATTTGTTTTTAGGAATTTTATTTCTTAAAGTCTCATGCTTCATCCACCTAATGAAGCCATTGTATGGTGAAACAATTGTAGCGAAAATAAAACATTAGAAACCTTCGAATTTTATTATTTCTTAATTTATATATTCCAATATTTCGCTCATAAACATGTGCTTCTTCATGGAAACTAAAATACAACGTCAGTTATTAAAAACTGTGAAGTTATTAGAATACTCAAGGAACTTACATAATATAAAACTTAGGTGATAGAGTATCAGTGGATTAGAAACTGTCTTACATATTTGTTAAGGTTTTAAAAATTTGACGACGGTTAAAATTATTTAGACAACTTTACACACACAGCACACGTGTTCATTTCTAGGTTAAGAAAACAAGTAAGAAATATGTGTTGTTGTTTGTTGATTAATGGCAACCGAGCGCACCAGAGCCCCATTCAGCCAGTTAAACAAGAGTTGCAATTGTTTGAGTTCGACAAAAAAACTTTCGGCATGTGTTATATATATTATTTTTTCTACTCCTGCAACAAAAAGTCTTTTACTGCTGCAACCAATGGAGACGAATTTTCATAATTCTCTCCAATGATCTACTAATAGAAACTACTAGATGCACCCTAACCAATATTTACTGTAACATCAATTGACTCCAACATTAGAGAGAGATAAAAGATCCATGATAACTAGCATGTGACAATGATAGCAGATAAAAAACCCACGTGACTGCCCTAAGTCACGTGTTTTTTTTTTTTCAATTAATGATTACGAGGGATCAGCTGACTCAGTGAAAAACATACTCTATTTCTTTTTAATGTTGGAGTCAATACCTCTCTCTCTACACGCGATCTAGAAACTAATGTCAGATCATTGATTCTCTCGTATATGTCAAACAAAATGGCGAATGCCAAGAAATAATTTCTGACTTGCCGGCATGTATAGGCTTGTTTTGGTTAAGAATTTGGATCGTTCTAGCACGAGTTTTAAAACAGTTCCCGACATGCTCAGTGTTAAAATGTGTTTACTTTTTATAGGTTTTAATATCTAAACTACGTTATGTTTGATTATTAAAATTATGATGAAAAGTTGATAAAAAAAGAGGTAATTAAATTCGGACTACGAACTTGATGAAATTCATTGTGTTTATATTACAATTAATCTCCACCATTTCCAAAAATTCACTTGCTCTCTTATTTTGTTCAGTTTTTAATATTTTGATGTTATTGAAATCGAGAAGATGGTTGTTGTTATTCTTAATATGTAACGCTAAAGCACATCTATGTTTTTTAGTGTTGATGTCACTATTATGTGTAGTTATTGTAGTTTTAAGCCAAGATGATGTTTGATCAGACCTTGTTGCAATTATTATATGAGATGGAGTAAACTATCACTATCACTAACTTGACCCATGGATGAAATTATAGCCTTATTACTGACAAAAGAATTTATTCAATAATAAACTACACTTACTCCAGTGGTTTCCAAACTTTATGTACCTCCGCCATCCTTTTTTCATAAAATCCTCCCCCCCCCCCCCCCAACAAAGTTTCATAACTGTTTAATTTCGTAATCATAATCACAATCATACACAAAGCATTGAATCTCATTGTAATGTTGCTTAATAGTAGAGCGTAATCATCTTTCTTATTCGCTTTTTTCAACATAGATTTAAAGTTTGTTCTATTCAGAAATAATATTTTTGGTCATAATAATAACCATAGCTGCAGATTAAAACACCATTTTCATTTCTTTATTACATTTTAATTGTTACAATATATGGGTATTTTTTCATATGAATCGACCGCAATTCTGCTTTTGTTCAAAAGAATCATGTGTTGTGAAATATCAACTATTAACGCAAATAAATGTAGTAATAAGTAGCTTTTATCAAAAAGGATTTAATAAACACTCATTTAATAACAATGTCAATTAGTGGCATTAATGAATTGCCGACATGTGCCTTTAATCTAAGCGTACATGCACAACAAACAGGTGTTGTGTTTGATGTGTGCGCAAAGGTCAAGTGATGCGCGCTCAGTCCTTAACCTCGATCTCTTTGTTTTGTGTATTCGTGAAAGAAAAGATGTGCCATATGTGAGTCAGGGGTGACTTCGATTTATCGATTTATCTAATATAATTATAAAATGTAAATGCGCGAGGACAAATCAGATTTGACCATAAACTGGATATGGATATAGAATTAAAGCGCGCCAATGATTATAGAAATGTGTTGACAAATAAAATCGTAAACTTCAGATATCCTTGATATCCATTAAATTTTAGGGTTTTAGGTTAGTTTGCGTTTGGTAAATGTCGCCGTGGTCGAAATACGTTAGTTACTCAGGCCTGATAATATAAATATTTTCTAAAAGTGAGTTTACAATTGGAAGAAAAGTTTTTATAAAAATATTCTATTGCCTTTTCCCTCAAATACCCTTGCATTTATGTTTCCTTCTTTGTGAGGTCATCAGTATACATTTTCTTCGTCCAATCTTCTTTGTAATTGTTTCTTTTCCTTATTTCATCTCTGTTCGTTCGGAATAAATTCTATTTATCCTTTTCAAATTCAATTTTCAAAATGTGTTTCCTACCAGCTTGTCCTAATGGCCCAAATGAAATATTTTTGCTTTCTTGGAAGAAGACTCAAAAAGTCAGCCATTGAGTAAGACAGACATTTTTTAAATATTTTGATCTGGATTGATTAAATTGTTAACGACAATAAACCAATTGGGTTGGAAAACTTGAAACAAAGAAAAGAACTATCATTTTTTTGTAATTAACAACAATTCAAAACTATTGCATTTCTATTTAAAAGAATATACGAAGCATTCACTTTTATGCCAATTACAAATTAAAAAAATAAACATGTAAATCGTTACTTAAAAGCCGTGGGCTAAATGTGCAACTACAATTTTGTACAATGCTTTCAGTGAAACAAAAAAAAATAATAATAATGATAATAATAACGTGTCTCTCTAGTGTTTTACAATTTGTAAATAAATGTAGAATAGAAATAAGAAAAACGAAAGTCCTGGCGGACAATATCTATTAAATAAACAATAAGAGCGCCAGTCGGACCCAGGTAAAAATCAAAAAGAAATTCTGACTTACGTGAGACGTCAATCTTAAAATATCATTTTTATTTACACAAATTAAAAGTGAATGTCGTCGGTAATATTATCTACGATTGAACATTGTTTCCGATGTGGAGAAAGTTACGAGATTGGCCCATAATGTCTTGACCTTAGAATTTCGTGCTATGTGTTACAATACTACATCGTAGAGGAAGAAGACATACAAGCTGTTATGGAAGTCCACGTAGAAAATTTAATCACCATTAGAACTCGTTAAAACAAGCATTACTTTTATTTATCATTTTTTTCCTTAATTCTTCTAAACGGAGTTAAAATTAAAAATAGTTTGAACCCTAAAATACGTACCCGCCTATGTATTTACACATCTATTGATATAACGTAGTACGCAAAAATTACTCCATTAAAATAGGCGAATGAAAAACAATAAAAACTATTAGGTAACAAGAAAAACTTACTATGCATTGAGGTAAGTGCAATTCTTTTAACATTGACAACATTGTAAACAACACAACAGTTTTTGCCCCAAAAAAAAGTATAAAGTTCTTATTGCACAAAAACATTTTCACTTTTTCGGTCTTTGCAATTCATAATCATAACATAACATTTCAATGTTCGGAGCGTCAAATAAGGGGTTAAAAAAATAGTGGTTAGTCAGTAGGCTTGTAATCTCAGAGTCTAGGATTCTAATCTTAAGTTTGCAATGTTTCTGACTTTGAATTGGCCTGTGTACATCGAAGTACGTTACACAAGTCATGCCTAGTGCCATTAGCAATTCAACTGTCAATTGTATGTTTTTTCTGTTTCGTGAAAGAGTAAGAGCTTGTTACTCTACAAGTCCGCCCATACCTCTGGAGCACTGTTAATTGTACGCCAATAGTAAATACTAACATAATTGTAGCAAGTATTTATTTAAGAGTTTTTTAGTATACACAAAAACAATATAATCAATCAACTGTTTTAAACAGCAGTTAGAATAATACTAAAGATGCCCTTGAAAAGAACAAATATAAATAGAAAGAGAAACTTTACCATAGTCCTGATCAAATATAAATCTTGATTAATCGTATAAACATTTGTCAAAGTTAATAAAATGTTTTAAATGCAATAATAAGTTTTCGTTGATCTATAATTAGGTTAACAAACTATTTATTTCGATTAATTTCTATAAATTAATTTATTACGTGTCGTACAAAGAAATAACAGCATTTACGCAATTATTACATTGGCAAATAAAATCTTAATAGTTTTCAATTTAAATGCCACTTCATATAATTCAGTATAAAAAATTCGTAACGGTTCACTGTTTACCCAGCTCGTCCACTTACAGACAATTAGGAAAAACATACGATTTCTGTTAATATCGTTAAGATTGCGCTCATATTGACATTTAAGCTGATAAGCAAACAGATCCACGTTATTTACAAGTCTACACATCAAACGGTGACATCAAACATTTTTTTCTATGGTGCGGAGGAGTAATTTCTAACATTACAAAGAAGTCTTGCCCAACATCAGATAACGACACGAATTCTATGCATAATTAAGTGTACCATCCTAGTCCATTTATTAGTTTAACTACATTTTACTCTATAAACTCTCAAAGTTGGTGGTGGTTAGAAATGAAAAAGAAATTATTTAGGAAATTTTGTTCGAATCTTATGCAATGTTTTCATAGACAGTTTAGGTCAATGATATTTTAACTGACAAAAATACGGAACTAAACAAACGAAATGGTTTATGAGTTAATCGCCAGAATAAGTCGAGTATCGAACTATACAAAATCTGTATCAAAATCAACGTATAAATAGCAAGACTTGCCTACTCAGATCCTCAGTTACTCGAATACTTATTTTATATCTTGTCTTCAGATGTCTATTTTAATTTTAACTGTAGTTGTATTGAAATCATTTGAATATTCACGTTATAACCTAAAATATAACAAAATTTAAATGTATATGTCATAACTTTCATTATCAAGACGTAGTTTTCTTACAGAATACTGGCGAAGTGTATGTGAAATTACGTTTGAATAATAAAATTAATTTGGACACTCTCCCACACCTTTCGTGATACTATGAATACACTTACATAACAATATTTATTACGGATTCATTTTTAGGCAATTGAAGAAAGTCAAAAAGGTCGCTGAAAACGTAACTAGAATAAAGTCATTTCCTTCATTCGTTATAGCGATAGTCTGTGAACTTGTATCGACATTTTATATAACAATTCTTCTTCATCTTGCGCAAACAATACGAAAAGGTGCAAGTCTTTTGTGAATGATTAGCTCGCCATATGCGGTCAATTTCTAATGTTTTCTTCCTACTTGTGGTTTCACTTGACTCTCGATTTAACTTCAAATCGATGCTAAACTTCGATGAACTTGAAGAAAGTTAAGTTTACCATTAAGTAAACATTAGATCATTTTTTATTAATAAACACTAAATAGCGCAGATTTTTACATTCACTATGAACATGTGATGATAAATTATTTTTTACGTTTTAAGTATGTACAATTAAAATACATGAAGTACAATATATTGTAATGCTAAGAGAGACGAGTAGAATTCTGTCTAGAAAATGAATTAAAAATACACATTTCTCAAAGAAAGAAATACGTACTGAGCAGAAATGAAAAATCTATCATCATGGATATATGGAAAAAGTATAAAACGAAAGAGTGAGAGAAGATGTCCTGAAATTGAAAGCGACCACTGTTTAGTAAAAATGCTGTTCAAAATGTAAGGAGACACAATAGAAGAAGATAAGATAAAATTTTCAAAGAAATTATGACGAATTATTCTCTAAACAGAGACAAAAAAAGACACACCGGTGGAGTAATAAAGTAAAAGAAGCAGTGAAAGATAAGAAGAAAAAGTGAAAAAAAAATAATTAAGAAAGGGAAGAAATTACATGGTAAGAATTTGAGAAAAATACTGTACTGAAAACAATAAATTATTTTTCGGGGTACTTAGAAGCATGAAGCATAAGAAAACTGAACAATAAAAAAGAACATTAAAGACGATGAACGAAATGTAATAATAGAGGAAGATGAGATTATAGAAAGATGGCGACAATATAAGATCTCATCTATAATTATGAAGACATTTTCGGAAAAAATATAAATTTGTAGATAATTTACTATAATCTAAAAAAATCTAAAACTGTCGACATTAAAAAATAAAACTAAAACAACGATTTCATAATCCTTCCCTGGCATACATATTCATTTATTGCTAATCTTCTCAGTGATTGAAATGTTCATTGCTAAATATACAAATTCTATATTGCAATTGCCTTTCGCATACCAGAGATGGTCGATGCTTCTTTAGAATTGACGCGGCATTTATAAAATGAAACGCTAAAGACTTGAACAAATATAATTTAAAACAGGAGGATGTTTTTGTTTTTATACATTATGCGCAACAAATTATCGATTAATTTATTAAATTATACGATGGATTGAAAATGTATCTGATGTAATTTAACGACGTGACGATTGAAATTATTACATATTTTTTTAAAGTGTGCTCGTCTCTCTCCCTGCTTCATTGATGTTGACCAATGTAACATGTCATCCGTTACCTGCAGAGGAAAGTGCTTACTGTTTATTTGGAGTGGTAGTAAATGATCAGTTCTCATGTATATATAAAAGGGAAATGGGATGAGCATTGCATTTAGTTAGTTTATGTAGACTCGTGCTTTAGTTTTGGGATTACGTACGAAAAGGTAAGAGTGAACTAGTGTTCGTGCTTTTATCAGTGTGAAGTGCCGATCTGACTAACGTATGAAAGGATTATCTTAAAAATTATACTTTTAAGTTGCAAATTAAAATGTTTTTTTATTTCGTGTATTTCAACATTTTTGGTGGTGAAACTTATTTTTAACAAATATGTACCTAAGTAAGAACTTTTCATGTGTTTTTAAAGTTTGTAAAATACAAAATAATAGATGGTATACGTGGGCTAGAAGTGCCACAAGACATTGCCATTAGCCCAATTCTCTTCCCAGTACTCAATTAATGATATAAACAGATGATCAGATAATACGGTCAACAGCAGACTTAATAGTAAGGTTGCTTAGATTGTCTTTTGTCATGGAAAACATTATGCTAAACAAGTAAGTAAGTAATCTATCATTTACAAACTTTAAAAACACATGAAAAGTTCTTACTTAGGTACATATTTGTTAAAAATAAGTTTCACCACCAAAAATGTTGAAATACACGAAATAAAAAAACATTTTAATTTG
>JAFFZR010020178.1:0-25828 GCA_018397195.1 Lethrus apterus | reverse complement strand
AAGCCTACGGTCGTAGATAAATAAAATTATGTTTATAAATTTTTCAGGTTTTTTCCGTTACAAACTGTTGATAAAACCAACAATGTACGATATCGATTCCTTTCTGGAGAAATGAGAAACACATAATATTTTTTTTCTCGAGAAATTTTCAGGAAGAAACCCTAAGTTGAATCCAATTAAAATATGTGGACTTTTTGGGTTGCTCGACTTTACTTTACTTCGAGTAAACGCTAACGCTGATTCGCGCGTGTGCACTCGGCTTAAGATTTGAACCTTGAGATTACCGACTTACTGGATCATTTATCTCACATGAATGATTTAATATTTTCTTTTATTCTTATGTCAAAATTTCTTCTCGTCTGACCTTTACAATCGTCTCATTCTAGTCTATAAAAGGTTGTAAGTTTTAATTTAATTTAATTAGTTTAAATTTCTTCGATAAAATCGTCTTTAGATAGGCTTAAGTATTGTGACCCTATATTTTACTATTACGGATCCTACTAGTAACTCTGTAGTTACGAAAACCTTAAAACGTTTTAACGGAATTACAGCTGTCCGAACGGTAACTAACAACGGTAACAAATGAAGATCAAGCATTGGATCTTATATTAGAATTTGATGAAAATCGCAAAATATCTGTGCGCCAAAGGGTTATGAATCTAGAAATGAGAAGAATTTTAAAACAAGAAAAAATTCTATCCTTAAAAAAATTCATCTACTCCAAAACTCACCGAAGACGATTTTGATCGCAAAGTAAGAATTTTGAAAAATAATGTCGCAAACGGTGAATGAGCATGCGAACTTTATTTCATCAATATTGTTATGAATCTACGATATGTTTAAATGGCCATGGGCTACATTGCAAGGAAGAAGTGCATACCCAACACCAGTTTTTTTATCTAAGGCAATCTTGCTTACTTACTCACTGATACATGCAACTCTTGCAAGAAGACGTGTTTCCACGCATAATGGAGTTATTTCCAATTTTCGGAAACCCAACCCCAATGAAACGCGGAAGACGACTTGGTACCAGCAAGACGGAGCAAGTTTGGGAATTTTGATTGTTCCAGATAGATGGATTGGATGAGAACCATTGAATAGTCTCCAAGATCAGCAGATTTGACACCACTCGACCTTTTCCTGTTGGGTCATTTAAAAAATAGAGTGTGTGTGAACAGGACCTAAAAGACGGCAGAGGGAAGAGATATTTTAAATGCGTTACTAAATCAATTTGTTCAGCGTTTATACAGGGTCCTGCATATTAGCTCCGTTCTTCCATTTCTCATTTCCTGTTAGACTTAGGGATTTCTACCAAAGGCAGCGTTTAACTAGAGATAAATGAGCATTTCAGGAAATTATTTTGGAATGCCTGCCTCTCCCTAACCACTTATTTGGAAATACTAAATTTAAATGTTCCCTCACTGCTTGCGTTTGATGAGCAGATGCACCATCATGTTGAAACCATATTCTCTCTCTGGCAAGTGGCAACTGTTGTAAAAAATTTGGTAGTACGTTTCTCATAAAATGTAGGTACGCTTCACATTTAAATGGCCGTCAAAGAAATAAGGACCACCTCACACATTTGAGTATTTTTGAAAGCAAATCATTCACGTTTTATTATAGTGTAAAAACTATAGCAGCATGATATTTCTACCTTCTTTTCAGACAGACATGATGTGTTAAGTGTATTATTTGAACATGTATTTAACCAGTTTTCCTGTTTTTTAGTAAACGGCTAAAGACAGCCATATGGTCTTTGTATGAAAAATCTTCAGAATTGAATTCTACAAATAGTCATGTAAAAATATACAGGATGTGCCGTTTGAAAAAAATGAGAAAAATGATGACGAATGTCTCCTAATGTCGTAACGAATTGTAAACACCCTGTATATTGCAATGACACAAAACTTAGTCTGAAGCATCCGTCAACCCTTCCTAAAAGATATGCCAAATAAACACTCTTAAATTTAACATTTGTAGCCGCAGCGATTTCTTTAGTTAGTACGTAAAATTAAGTTTTTTGAAGTAATCGCTAATTACGGCGGAATGCATGAATCAAATTAAAAAAAAAAGTTAGATATCAATAGATACCCCCAAAACACTTCGAACTATGCAAACAGATACTAGGTGTCCCATTTAAAAAATTCTGTATATTCCAAAATAATTTCCTGAAATGCTCATTTATCTCTAGTTAAACGCTGCCTTTGGTGGAAATTTCTAATTGTAACAGGAAATGAGAAATGGAAGAACGGAGCTAATATGCAGGACCCCGTATAACACAAGTGATATAATAGATTCATTATAACACAAGTATGGTAAAGTAAATTATTTGACGCACTGTCCAATCAAACACGCCAAAATGTCCGTAGTTGTTGACACCGTTGCTATGAAAAAGATAGGGACAGACAACATGAGACTGCAGGCGACATTTATATTTAAATAATATCGGTAATATTTTTCTTCATATTTTCGATTGTAGATAAAATAGTATAAGCAACACGTGCGTGAAGTGTCATTAAAAAACTGGCATACTCGTTTCATAATGAACCACTTGATGCAGTTGTCACGTAAACTACTATTATGTTATCTGTTTTCTAAAGCAACATGCATTTTCTACAAATTATTATAAGTATAACTGACGTGTATGTATACAATAAAAGAAATAAATCAAACAAATGTAACAAGAGTCTTCGAAGAAATTGATAGAAAAGTTCGTTATTAGTACAAAGTAGCAGTTGCAATATGGGATATGCAACATAGAACATGACAGCCAAAATTATGATCCCTTTTGTAATTTACGGTGCGGTATCCACCCGGAAATCAAGAATTCGTGTGCAGCAAGAAAATGGTACCAATTTTGTAAATTTACTATAAACAATCCACTATTAAAAATAAAATTGTTAAAAATATGCCACCATCAAAAATAAAATTGTTAAAAATATGCCAGTCATAAGTGTTATAAGTCATAAGTCGTAACATTGGCATATGGTTTATATAGATATTTTAAATGTGCATAGAATACTTTTGTAGGATCTAACAATACTACGACACTACAGATTACTGAACCTTGAAATGAGGATTGAAAAAATGCCACAGGTGACCGATCTGGAATGCAGATAAACTATTTTTATTACGTTACAGGTAATACTTAAATAAACAGTATTTAAAGGTAGACCAGGTAGAAGCATGACGATAAAATTGAGGTAAAATATGATTTAGAATATTAATACATAAACAATACAGCATTTCCAAAAAATTTTGTACACACCGCTGGAATAAAGTTATTTTCATATTTTTTATATGTATTTAAATATTATATAATTATAATTTAAATCGGCCAGTTTCAATTAGTTTTTAAGCTGATGGAATAACTTCCAAGTCGAAGGAATTTTTCTATATATAGCTTTATTTATTCTTATTCTTTCGATCCTCTACGTAATTGGAATTGTAGACAATGCGGTCTTTAACTGCTTATCAACATCTACTAAAAATGTATAAAACCCTACTTTGGTATTTTGCATAAGCTTCCCGTTAAATATATTTTTTTGATATCGCTTTTGTTTTTAGTTCTAGGCTAAATTTCCAATCAGTCATTTTTTAATTATTGATTAGTTTATTAATATTATCACTACACACGCATACACACACACGTGTTTTCAGCACACCTTCTTCAAACAATATTATATGCATGCACTTCATTTTTATTTTTTAATTTATTTTACCCCTTTGTTCTGCCACCTCAACAGGTCGAACCGAATTACAGAGTGTGGTCTTTGGGATGTGAAATAGGAATGATAATGCAGTTAGTTACACAGGCATGCACTTTACAATAGGAAGTGTGGATCATTTAATGGAAATAATCCAACAAGTTATTTCCTTTTTCCTTAAATAATACATAGAATGTGATTGCACAGATATCTGGATGAGTTATGCTGGTGAATATGTGTCACTGTCCTATCGGTTCATTTTGTGTGTTTATTCCAACGATATTTTTTTAAATGATATTACGAAATTAACACGCAATGTTACGACTACGAGGGTGGTTCACTAATTATTGTCCCTATGCTTCATATAAATAAAAAAAAAAAACGCCTCAGAAGCGGTGGGATCGCAAAAACCACCCCCTAAGATAAGTTATAAATTTCTGAGTAAATAATTGACGTGAGTATAAAGTTTGATAATTTTGAAAAATTAACGCAACTATGTAATAATGCGTGTAAGTTTTCAGAAAACGCATTATTACACATTTCTGTTCATTTCTCAACTTCATCAAACTTTATACTCGAATGGACTTTTTACTTCATAATTTATAACTCCACTTTATTTATGTGATGCGTTGCCTGAAGATATAGCCGAAACAGGTCGTAACAAATAACAAGAATGTTCCACAACTCAATTATGAGTAGAAAATTAAAACATGTAAAGTTAGGTTTAACAGCAGCATATATGGCGTAAGCATCAATTACCACAATTACCTGCGACTGCGCAGGACTATTAACATTAACATTCGACAGATATAACTATAATCATATTATATTCCATTAATTAAGCTTCATTTAGTTATTACATATAACAAAACATACTACCTAATACATATTACTATACATTCCGTATTAAATTTGAGGAAATTGATTAAAATAAATACAGAAAATAACCTGGATATATTAAGACAATAATACAATTAAACATACTTTTCCAGTTTTATAATCAAGTAAACCAAATAATCTCAAAATATGTTTAACTGGACTAACTTACTCAATCTTAAATCCTGACTAAATCCTCAGAAATTATGCGAAAACTCGCCTAACATAATTATGCGTAAATAAATAAACAATATGTTGTTTAGTTTATTAAAAATTAGCATTTTCTATTGACATTTCATAGGCAGATAATAAGAAGGCTATAAATATGGTTGCCAAACAAATTCTCCATAATTAATAATTATCATGCTATATGGAAACACGTATCAAGAAATTCATCAAGAACGAATATTATTTCAGAGTTTTTCTAGGCGATTCTATCTTCCGCTAGCAATTGGCGAGACTTTTATCTGGGGTATTCCTACCATAAAAAGAAATGACTCAAAGGTGCATAATAATATGTGTAGGTAATAAAAACACGATGCCATTAAAAACATTTGCCGATTAACGGGCGCCCTTGATATTGTGTAGGGTTTTTCGCTTGTAAATGAACGTTTGTGTTTACTTAAATCATTACTCTTAACGCAAGATGTAAATCATTTGTGCAGGTATCTCGCCAATGGCTGGCGAAAGACCTATAGCTTATTGGAAAATGAGAAAAACGAAGGACTCTTTACAAAAAAACAGAATGGCAAGATAATACAAACACTGGTGGCACCAATAATGCAAAATAGTTGAATCTGAATGAAATGGTTTGTTTCGATATTTAAAGTAATAGTTCTGCATAAACCTGCAACATATTATATTTTGGCAACCTACAAACTTAACACATAAAAAATCATATGAATAAAACTTTTAAGGCCATTTGCACTTTGGATATCTCTACTTAATGTTTACCCATTTATAGATATAGGCTTTCTTTTTTCATTTTTGACACACCTTTATACATATATATATATTTTTTGAATAATAATGTCAGAGGTAAAATTTGGACGAAGAAATGTTGAATGCTGAATTATGTTGAAGCTTAGACCGAATTCAAAATTCTGTCAGATTGTAATAATTTGTGTATACCAACGATTTAAAGACATCCATTTAAAGTGACGGAAATGAAAATGAAGTAATAAGGAAACAAGAATAAATTTATTGAATGAAAAAACAAATGAAACGGTAGGCTAATAAATATGAACTATGTAATTAGTGACATACCGCGCATTTAAATAAATCCAGACGTTAATGTAATCTCCTGCTTTCACTCATGTATATAGCGTTGGAAGTCATACACCAAATCTACAACTTAAACCAAGGAAATTCGAACTAAACACACACTGAACAACACAACACTGAGAACAGATTATTAACCAAGTTGATGGCTTCCCACGCCATCGAACGGTGTTCTGTGTACAATTTGCTGAAGAATCGCATCCAATCACTTACATTCGACAATAAAGCACTGCAGCAACATCGTGCCGAACACCACGAACGTACAACGGTGACTAATGCTGCTCTCGTCATAGAAACGCAATTACATACTACTGTAATTAAGAGGGAATTAAGGTTTCTGTGAAATTTGGTGGGGGAAGCTGCGTATAGTAAGTGCTAGAGTATGCTAAATCAGACAATTTACACGAGAAAGTCGACGTGGCTGAACTCTAAATTCGCAAAAGATGAAGGGATATACTACAAATACTTAAGGTGGTAACCACTTGCGTAAAGAGGGGATGTTTTATTAGTGACTAGAGTGGAATTAAAATTACTAAACTTAAAATTCGCTTAATGAATGAAGATATTTATGGTTTATAATTAATAGGTATCGTTAATTTACAAAAAAATAACATTTTCTTTTGTTAATTCAGTAGTAAAGACCACAGTTATTAACTGAGTTAGTAGTAATATAATTTAAAGTTCGTTGTGGCGGCATATTACATTTTCCAAAATAGTACAAATTCTGGAAAATGTAGTAAATGAAAATCTTCATTGTTTTCCAAATTCGTGTCTTCTGACGTTTGATCTATACCTGATTTTACAGTTACACTATCTAGATTGGAATACGTGACTATTCATCTAATTACATTTTGCTTACTTACTTATCCGAGCCCTCTTCTACCTTGTAGTGTCGAGGGTTTGAGTTGAGCCTGGGCTTCCTTTGCAAACTTAACTGCACCTTTCCAAACACAATTTCTTTTTAATAACGTTCTTGTTACTTGCTTATCCCGTTTTCTTGGCCCGCTTCCTCTTTTCTTTGCCTTCGCTTACCAGATATCTTTAGCCAGCATGGCATTTTTCCTGACATCCACATATAGGTAATTCCCCATCATCCTAACTGTCTTTTTTCAATTAAATCTGCTACAGATATTACACCCAGTGTCTTTCGAACGCCTATAATTCTTTATTTTGTTTAACTATCAAATTTGTGTAATTTCACCTCACAAGCCCTTGACATACTTTTGTACCTCTTTGTCAGAATCCGGCACAAAAATCGTCCTGTATAGTTTAATTTTAGTCTTGCTACTAATCTAATTCTGCATTTATTCCTTCTTGTCCCTCGACTATTTTATCCGATCAACCTGCTGTACCTAGGAATCATCCATTCTGGTCGATAATTCCGTCGGCCCAGAACGTATCACCATAATTACCGGTTCCTTCGAATCTATTTGCATATTGTATTTCGACAATGACTCTCTCTATACTATAAAATTTCCTTTAAGATTAGTCCTGGTTGTAATACTGCGAATCAGCACAATAAGAGTTTCTATAACCCAGTTATATAGATTGTTCTTGCTTCAACCGTTTTTGTTACTTCGTTCGTCACCATAATAAACAGAATGGGGGGTTTATTATGCTCCCCTGTCTGAATGATATTGCTTGTTCAAATGCTTTATTGCTTCTATTATATCCTTCGGTATCTTTCTTTTCTCTAATATTTTCGAAATTTCATTCGCATTCACAGAAACAAAAAATGCATTTTAAATATCTATGACGCAAGTACAAGTGGTTCCTTCTTTTCTTAAAGTATTTTCCTCAGCGAACACTCATTCCTGCACATTTCTTCCCCTTCTAAAGCCCGAGAAAAATTTTCAAGTGTTAGTTCTATTAAGTTTCTTAATTTTCACAGTTCATTCCAATTTTTAATACATACTACATACTTTCTGGGTAGCCACTAAAATCATTTCTTCAAAATTTTATTTCACAGCAAAAGTCATTTCAGGAAAACTCATTTCGTATAAGCACTAATTCTTTATTAATTTCTATTTGGAATTTTTCTTCGTACTTCTTGTCTAACAACTTATAGCTTCTGATATTCTTAAAGTCTATAGTTTCTGTAATCTCTACTTTCATCTTTTTTCATTTAACCTATCTCACTTCTATCTCATTCTTTCCCATTAGTAGTAAATCAATAACCGACTTTTCATTCTTGCTTTCCACTACTCTCGTATACCTGAGGAAAGAGGAAAAATACTGGATGAGGGAGGAAAATGGAAGAAATGTGTTTTGCGGAAAGGTTGCGGTTGAATGAGAGCATCGGAGGGTTGTGTGCGAGAAATGGGCTTTGGGAGAAGAAAGGGAAAGGGTAAGAATTGGAGGAGATGCTTCAACAAGATGAAGCTTATATTCGAACGTAGTTGGACGTGAAATGCCAATAAAGGTGTTTTTGTTGTTGATCAAAACGCTAGACCAAAACAAATATCTTGTCAATTCTTTATAAATTATTCAAGATTACAAAAATAAAACCATAAATTTATGTTCACGCATGTGGTTAACTAGTATCTGCATTTAATATCCGTAGAATCGACATATTAGTGAAAAACATAATTTTAAGTTCTAATTAAACATTAACCGATGAGAATATATTTTAATACAAAGACCATCCATCTAATTATGTTGTTAATGACAAAGATACGATAAATACGTTCCAAATAAAATGTTAACACAACGAATTGGTTACAATTAAAAATGTCCCGCCGCCGCTTCTTGCGTAAATTTTTATATGGAAAGGTTCATTTACCTTTAAACATTTCCTTTATAAAATAATTTCCATTTAATAACATACTACCTACGTAGAACACCCGCTTCTATGACGTCCATCATTACGTGGGTGAGTACGAATTAAGGATCTGCGGTATTTCAACTAAGATTGATTTATATGAATATTTCCACATTTGTAAAAGTATATATTGACTTCCAAGATTTTTCAAACACGTCCTATTTGATTGATAATACGTTCTCTTCTAATGTGATGATGATAATAATTATAGAGCAACTAAATGGCTACAATCGTAATCATAATCTGCTTTAAGGATGTATCAATTTTCGCAGCGCAGTTGTTCCACTAACCTATAATTTGTCAAAGTCTTTCCAAATGGATACCGGAGAGTATAATAATTGGTGGAATGGTTTTTTCAACTACTAAATATTTTACCGCATAGTTACATTAAATGGTCTTTCTTGTCAATTGACTATAAAATTATTCGTGGGTATTCATAATTTGTGTTATTATCATTTGCTACAACCTTAATTCTTGTGACTACTAATTTATTTCTATTATATGGAGGTCGTTACGTGATAAACTATAGCAAGCACTGACAACAAACTTGTTTCACACATCTGTGGACTATACCATTTTCGGGAGTTTCAGCCTGGTATGGTAAGAATCAATGACGAATCAACTGATGAAGATTACACAGATAAAAATAAAAGTTAAAAGTAGTCCTTATTTACATCTTTCTGATAGTGGGGCGGTCATCTATTTACGTTACATCATAACATCATTAGGAGATACATTGTTGATCTCCTTAGCCGGTGGTATGTGTAGTTTTTGAGGATCCCAAATGAGATCATTTTCCCATTTTTTGCGCTTTAAAAGGGACGTATTAATATTAAAATGGGATCAAAATCGAAGAGAAGAGGTTTTTTCTCCTTTGAAAATCATTTACAATATTTACAACCCAAATTCGGACTTTTTCATAGTGTAAAAAAAAAATCATGCTATCGTATCGTTGTTGCTGACCACAAAGTTTAATTTCAAATTATAGTTTTGTTAGAACTTTGTTGAAAACCTAAATACCTCAGTTTTGCCCTTAAAAATATGATGACATGTTTTCATTTTCCTACACGTTAGATTATTATAAGGTCTGTTCATGAAAACAATTGCGAACGGTTCCGTATTTCTCTGGCCTATCACAGAGCGAATTTTAGTTCCTTAAAGTTAGTTCTAAAGGAAACTGAATCTTTTAATTGGTCGATGAAATCCCAAACTGCTCGTGATTGAACGAACAGATACTAAACTAACTAACTAACACTAAAAATATTTTGTTTTATACGTGACGACGTGTGTTTCACAGTACGATATTTTGATCTTAGGATTGTCATATTTGTGCTGGCATTTACTATTGAGTTTATGTTGAATTTGAAAATCCTAGTTTGTAGAGGGGGCTAACGATAGATAAACGAATGCAGCTTACCGCAACCAAAGACCACTCTATAATTAGGTTCGTCCTGTTGAGCTGATATACCTACCACTTGGGTTAAATAAAAAATTCATTAATTATTCAAATATTCAAATATTGGAAAAAGAAATGAAAGCAATAACTTTCTCTTCAGTTTATTATATAGTGAAATTAGACATAAATTACGGGGCACCCCAAATGCAAATTCACTGCATTAGAATGTAAACGACGGCGACGCGACGTTTATAATAGATCAGGGAAGCACTGACCTAGACTAATAGATATTATAATATTGATGTCGTTAATCTTGTTTATTTTGGTTGGCTTCTCGCAATAAATAAATACAAATGACACGCCTTTCTATTTATTTTGCCTCGTCATCAAAGTTCTAGTTTCATTTAGGAAAGCAAATAATAATCTGATTTCGAAATGCTCATCTTATTAAAAAATAAATACACAATTCAAAGTACTCAATATTAACGCAATTAGCAAATTTCTTGTCAAGAAAAGTATACTGCTGGCAGAAACACCCCTACGCAACGGTCTGGTTGATGTCATAAGAAACCAGTAGCAGAGGCCAGCTCACTCGTCTTTGGTAAACGTGCTGAAAGGGATTGAATATTGACACAGTTAAGGACTAGCACGTTTGTAAGCAATATTATTATTATCAATTAATTAAATTAATTAAAATTAATTAATTTTAATTTTGTATTGCCAGAATTGGTGTTTATTAGAATTACCACCCAGTAAGTCAGTACTTCCGGCAATTACTACAATGTAATCATCGATTGTAAAGTTTTCACAAATATTATTAATACCGGAGATGACATGGAAAGATTAAAACAGTTGTTCAGTTTAGTTGAAAAGAAAAATATTTTTCCAAGCCAGATATTTTTCTCCTTCTTCTGGCACGAACCGCTTTATAGAGAATTCTTCGATTAATGGGTATAGTCTGTTCTATAAAATTTAATCATCAACAAACCATATATATAATTAAATGGAACAGTCTTAGCTACAACCGGGCGAAAACACCTTTATTTATTTGTTGTGACGTCACCGACACTTTTTTTTTAAATTGCTCGGCATAATTTTTGTTGTGTATTCTTGTAGAGCATTTTAAGTACTTTTCACCGGTCTATGAAATTTTTGGAAAAATGCAAAAAACTGGTTTGAGCCAGTAGGCTGTTAAATACGAAATTCTCTGGCATAAACAATTGGTGATAATAATTAAGCAAGTGTAAAACAACTGCGTCGCTTATTTAACGCTTCAAAGAGCCGAAAGAAGTTCGTTTTGTTTATTGATAGCCATCCCAAAATGGAGCCTCAGAAAAATAGTGTTTAAACGCAGAGGCTTTATACGGTCAGTTCAGTGATAGATATAATGGGCGGCCACGATCTCGGCACCAAACTACCTATATCTATAATCCTTTACTCGATTTCGGCACCTTGGTGCGGATTAAGATTAATGGTTTTGTAATGTGAATTGGCACTAAACTAATTGCACCTATAATCCCCTGTTCGAATTCGGCACCAAGTAAGGGATTATAGATAAAAAGGTAAATGGCTTAAATATACTTTTGGGCTACCATTTTTACATCCCAGTGATGTCGTTGACTGTTTCGCATTCGACTTCGGTGAAATTCAACCAGGACGACAGGGTTAGGGCGTATGCTGACTATCCTGTGGACACTTATATTGGAGAAGAAGCATCTTTTCCACCCAAATTATGGGCAGAACACTCCGCGCATATGTGAGTCTTTCCACTCCACATTTAATTTTAATTTAATTTCTATACCAACCACCCGAACTTATTTTCGTTTATAGAAATTGTTACACAATTCCAAACAACAAACTTATATTAAAGTTCAAAGTTTAAACGAAGTCGTAAAAATACATGATCCTGCAGTGCGAAAAAGAAGACTTATTAAAAAGTAATATAGAGCGCCTTAACTCACAGGAAATCTCCCGTTTTCATTTTGTCAACGGAAAATTATTTTTTATTTCAGGCACTAGTGCCGAATTTATGTACCTGTTTCAGGTAGGTTAACATTTGGTGCCCAGTTCATGTACGGCCATTATCTTATCTATGTTAATGAGCTTCGTAGCAGTCCCAGTTCATGTGTCTATATCAGGTAGACCGAGAGGTCCCTGGATTAAATTCATTTTTAGTGCCGAGTTCGTGGACGCCCGCTATAATATTTAACCGACGAAAAATCTAGTTAACCTTAACTTTGAAAGAAGTTCTGAATTTAACTATCCATTTAGTACTAAGCTACGTATATAATCTACAGATTAAATTAGTTAACAGACATTGGTGAATACGGGCCTACATCGTTCTAAATGATCGACGTTAATTCATATTTGTATATGAATATTTATATTTGTTCAAATGGAACTAATGTATTGCAAATGAAGCTAAAAATAGCGCGACCTTGAAAGTGAATGACCCCGATCTTGAGCAGTGGCGTGTACAACCTGAAGTAATCGACACAGTATAAATATGAAATTTAGTACCATACAGTCCACTTACGAAAGTCATAATTATACTAAAGATTCACGGATGCGTTGCAATTTATGTGAATAAAAGTTTAGTAAAATTTGTGAAAAACATAGATTTAGGTAGATTGTGTCAAGAATATGTCTGGCGACTTATTTATCGCCCACCGACTGTTGTTTTTGAGTTATTTCCTGAATTGTTGTTTGAGCTACTTCATTTTATTTGTAAAAATAATAAAAGGTTATTGAATATCAACTTAAAGAATATGTTTTGATTAATAATATCTTACCACAAACACAATCTAGGTTCAGAAAACACTTTAGTTGTAACACTGCCTTGATGTGCGTCATTGATGACATTATCAAAGCAACCGATAGCGGAAACTTAACATTATTGTGTCTCCTTGATTTTTCGAAGGCCTTCGACACTATTAATCACGAACTTATGGTGGTAATTTTGTCTTATATTGGTTTGGGTCTTATAGCTGTTAGGTTGTTGCATAAAACAGGCATCAACGTGTTTGTGTTGATGATGTTTATTCGTCGTGGCTACCTATAAGATTTGGTGTCCTGCAAGGGTCAATTTTGGGCCGATTGTTGTACACGATATATACGTCTAATATTGTTAATTACATAAATAAATGTCAGTGTCATTTCTATGAAGATGACAAACAGCGTTATTACTCATTTTCTGTTAATGAAATGATGAAGCTTGTCGGGACATTAACAGAGTTATTGAAAATTTAAATGCTGCTTGCAGAAAACATTCATTATGTATAAATCCTGCAAAAGCTGACGATTCTGTTTGACCTTAATAAACGGAGGAATAATATGGACTATAGTTCTAGGACAAAAATTTCTGTAGATGGTAAAGATATCTCCTTAAAAAGGAAAGTTAAAAATTTAGGTGTTTTATTGGATGACAACTTGGATTTCAGTGATCATGTTAATCAATATGTCAGTCGCTCGTATGCTGCGTTAAAAATGATCTATTCTAGCAGATTTCTTTTGAAAAAGAACATGAAAATAAAATTATGTGAATCTTTAGTACTATCAAATATGCATTATTGTGATTCTTTGTATGATCCGTGCCTGATGTCAAATAGTGTACGTAAATTACAGAAAGTGCAAAATTCATGTCTTAGACTAATTTTTGGCATCACGCAGCATTGTTGTGTGTCACATAAATTATTGGAGATTGGGTGGCTGAACATGATGCACCGTAGGCTCTTGCATGCTGCGACGTTGTTTCATTCTATTATGTTAACACAGAAGCCTCCTTATCTGTACAGGAACATCACATTTAGGACTGATGTTCATAATGTCAATATTCGATTTAAGGGGACATTGACGCCTCCTCTGCGCCATTCTGAAAAGTTTAAAAGGTGTTTCACTTATCAATCTTATCATATAACGCGTGTTCTTATTGACATTAAACGAGAACATTCACTAAATGTGTTTAAAAAGAAATTACGTCAACATTTGTTTCTTAAGCAGTAATGTAGTCATTTAAAATAGATGGTATGGTGGTAGTAATGGTATCAATTGGCCGTTTATTTTGCGCCATACATTAATAGATTATTTGGAGTAATAGTTTATGTATGTGCATATTTAGTTTAGTTTAAGTTTAGATTAAGTAGTTTAGGTTAAGGTTGAGTGGTAGAACAGATGCTACTTGTTGTAGCAATCTGAACTCCGCCTTTTTCTCCGTAACTTTGATTAATTCATAATATATGTATTTATGGCTAGGTGTGTTATGTAGTTACTCAATGAGAAATAAAGTCGATTATTATTATTATTATTATTATTATAAGGTGATAATGGCAGGGGATTTTAATATTAATTTTCTATCTGATGGTAATAACAAAACTTATTTTACTGATTTAATTTCTTCATTTGGTTTAAAGTTGACAGTGATGTCTCCTACCAGAATTGCGTCTTCTTCGAGTACCTGTTTGGATAATGTTTTGGTCTCGCAAGATTTCTAAACCTACATTTTTTTCAGTTTCGTAATCTACGCAAAAAAAAACAAACAACTTTTGTTCGAAAAATTATTCTGTTGGAACTTTATTTTTTGAGATATTCAACTTTGAAATTTGTTTACATTAGAACTCAAGACAAGACTGCTCTTGTTGTCTGTTTTTGTATTATTGTAACGAATGCTCAAAATGACGTTAGACAAGCAAGTAACGAACTTTTTGAAGATGTACATTTTCAGTTCACTCATCCTCGTTTACAGTTCTAGTTCTTTCTTCCATTGAAAGCTAATATGGAAAAATTACCAGTCGTAGTAAAAATTGAAATGATTTTAATTTATGGTGAATCTGGACGAGATGTTGATCAAGAAATCCGTTTATACGCTGAACGATTCCTCGATAGAGATACTCCTTCGCTTAGTTCTTTCTATCGTGTTGTGAAACAGTAGTTTTAAGAAGAGGGAAGTGTACAACCGAAAAAAAGAGAACGCCAACGATCAGTAATTGGTGCAGACAATGAAATCGCCGTGTTAGCAGCAGTTGCATTTCTGAAATATCTCAGAGAAGTTTTCAGAGGATCCTGAAGCGTCATAAATTTCACCCATATCATATGTCATTACATCATCGAGATCTCTATGGAGATGACTAGGAATCGAGTGATATTCTGTCAATGGGCACGTGGTAGAATCAAAAATTTTCCGATGAATCGGGTTTCACTAATCATGGGAGTTGAATCGGCGCAACATGCATTATTGGTCTGTAGAAAATTCACACCGGTTACGTGAAGTTGAGCATCAACGTCCTTGGGACTATCAATGTTTGGTGTGGAATCTTGGGTGACAAATTAATAGGTCCCTATTTTATTGAAGGTACATTGGATGGACAGAAATACAAAAATTTTTTGGTCCAAGACTTACCACTACTGCTCGATGAAGTAAACTTGGAAGTAAGACAAAACATGTGGTTTCAGCATGATGGATGCCCGGACCATTATCCACTGATTGCACGACAAATATTAGATCGCGATTACAACGCTCGTTGGATCGGAAGGGGCAGTCGAATTAATTGGCCTGCGAGATCACCAGAACTCACTTCTCTGGACCTTTTCCTATGGTGTTACCATAAGGAAAAAGTATACCAGATGCAATCTACAACTCGAGAGGACATGAAGGAGCGCATTCGAAATACCTGTAGCAATATTCAGAGAGAGACTCTGTTGAGTGCGCATCAATCTTTTATAAAGCGAATTAATAAGTGTATCGAAGTCGAAGGTCATCATTTTGAGCATTTGTTATAAAGCCTTGCAGCCTTGTGTGAAGTAGGATTGATATTAATATTCACAGTTTTCATGTAGTGTAAATAAATTTCAAAGTTGAATATCTCAAGAAATAAAGGTCCAACAGAATAATTTTTCGAACAAAAGTTGTATGTTTTTTTCGTAGATTACGAAACTGATGAAAAAACGAAGTTGACCTTGAAATAACCTTGAACCCATCCACTTAATGAAAAATAAGCATTGCCGTTGCATTTCCCCCTCTGAATCAAATACCTTTTGTATGAAACATTTTTTGAAAAACGTCTTGCTAACGAGATATTCAGTTGTCTCAAGATAAATGCCTCATTCTGTATATAAACATAAAGAGCTTTTTAGCGTTACTAAGTTGAACCACAATTATCCAATGCGAAACAAAAACATTTTTTTTGTGTGAGATGTAAATTTAGACATAGACATTAAGTTGTCCTAGATTAGATGTTTAGACTAATATTTTGAGTAATTTTGAAGATTTCACCATGCTCATACTTGTATGTTAGCATTGGGAAATAAAAGTTATTATTATTATTATTACGCATTAATGATGAGATAAATAAAACATTTTTTGTCCATCTATTGTGCATTTTTTACAATACAATTTAACATTTTGCAATTTTAATTAAAAGGAATGAATCTCTTGTAATGAAATGTACTATATCTAATTCAAATTTTAATGTTTCCTGCAATGGTAGCTCTATCCTCAACTTTCCATTTTATATCTTATTAATATGAAAGTTTGTAATGAAGAAAATGATTCACCCAATCAACGTTATTAATTGTTCATGTCATAATACATATATATCTTTTCTGCAATAAATCTCGTGCAGTGATATGCATAATAATAAATTATATTAAATTTATGATTAAATCTCACCGGCTCACAATCAGGAACAATCTAACTAAATATTTGATTAAATAGAAAGTGAGCTAAGTATGCAATATAAGTTTGAGAAGCAGACGGTATTACGCATGAAATGAATTGTTGCCAATAACACGCTTTAGATAATTTTAATTTTAAATAATCGTTTCCATTCAAATATCCATTCGAGACTTTCTATTGGTACACCAGGAAATGTTATCATTTTAGTGTATTACGCAGCAACTTTTATTAATTAAGCATGATATGGATTCATCAGTAGTCTTGATATATTTAATGTTGAAATTTGGAATATTTGACTGTTTAGCGCTAATGACGTAAATTTGATTAAGCTTGTATCAGTAAATGCGTATAACGTTCCCGCTCGCTTTGTCATAGGAAATTGAAACATTATATGTCATATTAATACATTAATGAAATTTTGCATTACATTTGCAGACAGAGATGGGATTGGAATATTAAATTGTTGTAGGACAGAATTTTCTAAGTGTACTAAATTTTTAATGATGCTTGATACTAGTGAGCCCATGGCTGCTGCAAAAATTTGTTGATAAAAGTTCTCTTTTCAGGAAAGATATATTCGATTTTCTAGGATTTCAGAAGCTGTCATCAAGTGACTTATATTTAAATACACCCTGTATTTTATTAAATTTTTGAATTTTACATTAAATTCTAAAAATATTTCTTGTAGCTCTATAACTGAAATTATAGTTTTTGAAATATTTTGATTCTTCTACAGCAAGGGATAAGGAAACATAAATTCGTACAAATCGCACATAACTCTTCTAAAACACAGTATTTTTGGAAAGCTCTCAGTAAGACGGTTTTAATATTGTCACATCCAATAATGGTTACCATTGAAAAAAAAAACAAACAAAAGAAAGGTGGTAGCAGTCAAATGCTAACTATAATTAGAAATCTGAGTTCAGTGGCAAGTACTCCGTGAAATGCCGATGAAATATTGTCTGTGTATATACAGTAATATTCATGGAAGTGGTTCGTTAGAACTTTTTACTGAAGTTGTATATTACAGCAAAAGTAGAGAATCTACTTAATTATAATTACATGCAATGCTGACAAGATCGCTAAATAAGGGTTGAAACGGCATTCTTAGGGCAATTATTTAGAAAACTGTTTATAACTCACGAACTGTTTAAAAAAATGGTTTGTACGTCTTATAACGAACTTTGCCAAGTCCCAAGATCAACAAATATCGGTAAAAAACACTCAATTCAAACTGTTTGTAAAAAAGACTTTGACAACTGAAATGATGCTTAGATTTCAATGTGAATTAACGGAAATCACAACATTGACAGTCTTGATACGTAATGACGCCAGTGTGTAACTGCATGAATCGAATAGACATTAGTACTTCTTTAATCAACATGTCATGTATGATTTTTTTTTACAAATAATATGAACATAATAGATATTAACACTCAGTTCGAGGTCGGTTCGCGTTGATGCAGTTGCATGACGCGATCTAATTTTGCAAATAAAATTTGCACGTTTTTAAAGAAAAAGCAAACTAAATCCCACCTAGTGTGCTAACGACACATCACGAACAAGAATCCAAATAAGCCAAATCGAAAATAATGAAGTGCCTCTGTCGTTTTTGCATTAAATCAAGTACACAATCCGTAGGATTTAAATTACACAAGATCGATCGCTGACTCACACCTTCTTCTAGTCTGGAATGGAGCATTCACTACTGTCGCGTTGTCCCGACTTCCAGAAAAGAATCTCATAAATCGATTTTGCATCACGGATGCAGGTCGTACGTTTTTAACTGACCAATTGGCTTGGCATTTATCAACTAAATGCCAAGCCAATTGGTCAGTTCATGGAAAGTTGACAACATCTGTGTTTATTCTGGAGAAAACTCTACAAGGAATCACACTGAGAATTATTTTTCCAGATATTTTGCTTTTGTGATTATTTAGTTCTAATATCAACTACAGGTTGCATTACATTAAAATTAATTAATATTCATTTTAGAAAATTATGCTCAACACAAAAGTTTTTTTAAGAAATTGGTTACCTACATTTGAGAATACTTGATTTTTATTTTCTTCAATTGTTTTTGAGTTACGCCTCTACGCGTTTTTTTTTTTTTTTAAGGGAATTTGTTAATTTTACTCTACCATTCCATAAAGCATTTTTTTCGATAGTATTTTTGTTTTTTATTAAATTTATTTTTATAACATTTTTACATGAAAACGCCGGTTCAGGTATTTACGAATAATACCTGGTACCTATTGCTACGGGGTAAAACCCCGTGCGTGATTATAAAACAAGTGAGAAAAAAAAACTTAAAGGAAAGAGCGAGGAGAGAAAGGAAAAAAATTAACCAAGGGAGGAAAAGAAAGACAGATTGTTCGGTAAGCTTACCACCCCCCTTACCTCAGCCTCATTCGCGGTCGCCCTCCCTGTACTTGAACCTCAGGGTCGTTGTCCGAAGAGGTTAGGATTTTTCTTGAGCGCCAATTCGTTTAAAATAGGCAGACCGCAGTAGCGGAGAAACGAGGACTCCGTAGTTGGCAGGAACCCGGCGGATAGGGGTGGGATTGTGAAATAAAGTAACGGCAATCCCCGGTCAGCACGCCCAAAAGGACGCTACCATCTATTCACAAGAATTAACAAATTTGGAAAAAAGGAAAAAAAACAAGAATTTAATACAAGGTACAGAATTTACACAAGCTCAACCTACGTTAATAAGTCTTTGCGAGGAAAATTCAACTAAACATTATTCTCTCCGCCAACCCGTCAGCTTAGGCGGACTTACGTTATATATACGTTGCTACGGGGACAACCATGTGCTTACAAATTAAACTTAATTAACAAAATGTAAAAAAAGGTTACATGGTACCAGCAGCTGTGTTCGAACACACTTACCTTTCCCAGCGTTTATAAATAATAAATTATAGCAACAATCAACAAGAAATCTTTTAAATTTACTACATAAAACATTTAAATTCGAGTAAAACCTTAAATACAACTTTCGATTAAAGACAATAATTCGTTTCACCTAAATTAACGCCTTATGAATCAATTAAATTAAAAAAAAAGGAAGGGAAAAACAAAATTACTTATAATGAACAACTAAAATTAACAATATCGGAGATCCACCACGTGACCCCCGTCTTCGCACCGCCGCAAGCCAAAATGGAGGTGATAAATGGTACGATACAAATGCACACTTGTTACGTTCAATTGAAACGTATTGTATTGATTTGTACATTTAATTAAACAGCAACCGTAAGACCCTTTTATGATTTTGAATTAAAACTAAATTTCGAAAATTTACCATGCACGTACGAAGAACGATTCTGCGCGTAGTGAAAACGGTTCATACGCAGCCGAGACGGTTCGCGTGGTTTTCTTCCGGAAAGTTTCTGGTTAA
Source organism: Lethrus apterus (assembly GCA_018397195.1). Lineage (NCBI taxonomy): Eukaryota > Metazoa > Arthropoda > Insecta > Coleoptera > Geotrupidae > Lethrus > Lethrus apterus. Next base: position 5,677 of record JAFFZR010020178.1, on the reverse strand, counting down.
ATCGCCCGCGCAGTAGTTTAATGATGGAACTTCTAACGCACTCCAGAGGAGAGTACTGGCCGGGAACTCTGCCGGGTCCAAACACCCTAAATATTCAAAATTTTCACGCCAGGTTTGGTAGAAAAGGAAAAGAGCTACCTTAGTTGTTCGGAGGGTGACGATTCCTGCTTTATACATCCGACTGGCGACTGACCCACAAAACGCACACTGCATTTAACAACAAAACACTAGCCACCGAATTTTACAGCGAAACCAGTGAAAATCCCACTTCCGTGGTTTCCTCAATTTAGGAATTCCAACACGTTGGTTTCGATCGCAGGAAAAATAAAAACAAAAGTATGTTCGTTTCACTCCAAAAATTTTCTACGCCGACTCTTTCGAGGAAAAACGTCTCCCACCAAAAACGAACGCAAGCGCGGACACGTGACATTCCCTTTCCACTTTCGGGACTAATTTTCAAAATCGGTAATACGAATTACGCCCGTGCCGTGAAATTACATTGAGTAGGAACTTAGGCACGTAACACTATATCAAAGACAGACAAAACGAAGCGATAAACAAACTTTATCAGTGATTAGCGTTTACGTCAAATACAATTTATAGCTGTAAATATTAATAATTTTAAGTAAACGTGAAAATTGAAATACTTATGATGCTGGGTTATCGAGATAGACGCAGGAGTTCACAAGACGTTTGTAATTTATTTAATTAGAATAGAAATAGAAATCCAATTTCTAAATCCGTTGTTGGTAAAACTTTAAAACGGTTTGAACAAATGGGTAGCGTTAAAGATTTGACTAGGAGTGGCAGACCTAGAACAGCGACAAGCGATGATGCCACTAAACCACTGAGCACTAATTAGTGTTTAATGATTATAATATTAATATGTGACCGATAACTTTATTGAAAATAATTGTGTCTATCTTTAATGTAAGTTCCCATTTAAAAAAATTACGCGGACAGGTGTACCTCAAAAACAAATAAAAGAAAAAAAAATCAAGTATTCTCAAATGCAGGTAAACAATTTCTTAAAAAACTTTTGTATTGAAGATAATTTCCTAAAATGAATATCAACGACAATAAATCGCCGTCTCCATTCTTTTAAATAACCCCGTATACGTATTTATACAACCGTGAAAATATACGGTGACATATATTTCTGGCCACAGTTTAGAGTTTACTCACACTTTATCTGTATTCAGTAATTTGTGATGAAGGTAACCGTTCAGATGAGAGAGATAAAAATAGAATTTCTTCAATTTTCATGCTATTCACATAATTTTGTTATTTTAAATTGTAGAGACAAGCTGTTTATATAAAAGTTGTACTTCTTTAACAAAGAATAATTAAATTTAAACAAATTGCAATGCCTACTGAGTTACGAATAATAACTTTCTAATTTTTAATGGCAATCGTAGTTGGTCAAGACGCTCTTCGATGCGCCTTTTTCTTCTCTTTCGGATGATATAACCATGTTGGGTTTTACTTCCAAATTTAAATAGAAACAAAACTCTTTAATTTAATAAACAATTATTTACTGAAAAAAATCTAAAAAAATACCACAAAATAACAGAAACGCCGAACACTTTTTTCTAAGATGTTCAAAATGTCCACCGTTGTTCTGAATACACTTTTCAGCTCTTTTCCGAACGCCTCTTATTGTATTCCTAGGGTGTACCTACATTCATAATTCTATTAAATGCTCGCAGTACTCGTTGCCTCAAATCATCAAGTGTTCTGGGTTCACTTAAATGAACCATAGATTTTATATGACTCCATAAGAAGAAATGTAGTGGTATTAAATCTGGTGATCGCGGAGGCTAGAGTATTAGCTTAATTTTATTATTTTTGTACAAAACAAAGAATAACAATTACTGTAAAGATTTCATACTACAGTAGCGTTTTTCTCGATTTTTGCTAGTAAAAATTTGAATTAAAAAACAATTTTTTTGATAATGTCCAGGCCACTATGAATCTCTGGATATGGGAATGTTACCTCATTCCCCCATTTCGTCGGCACTGTAAAAGACTATTCATTATCATAAAGTATTCAAACGTTATCGTCGACTGTCTAAGAATCTTATTGATAAAGCCTATAAATGTTATATGCAATACTGAAGACTCTATTTCCAGTGATCCACGTAGATTCTGGCTGTTTATTAACAGTAGAAAGGCAACACAAGAATTCCTGGTCGTATAAGAAAGTAGAATATTGCAATCCCGATTTTCTTGTTAATGCTTTTAATGATTACTTTAGTGGCGTGTATATCCCGTCAATTATCAACTTAACTAGTACAGCCTTATATAGCATTACAACTGCCACAATCCACGTTACGCATATTTTTGAAGAAGAAATATTTAGTGCCCTAAAGTCTTCTAAAAATAATTTTACAGCTGGAACTGATAACATTCCTAGTTTTCTTTTAAGAGACTGCGCCTATGTATTTTCAAAACCTCTATACATTTTATTTAACCTTATAGGTATTTCAATGTTCAAAGTTTCCTAATTTTTGGAAAATATCGTGTATATATCCTGTTCTCAAGAAGGGTGATTAGTCTGAGCTCAAGAACTACAGACCAATTTCAATATTATTATTATAAAATTCTTGAATCTGTTCTGTGTAGGAATATTTACTCAAACATTTTTACAATAACAATAACAATATGCTTTATTGCCCAGCAGAATATACAAATTCCAATTACAGGACAAATGAAAATTATTTAGTAGTTACAAACAATATAAAAAGAAAAGATAAGATAAGTAACAAACTAAATATTGCAGTAGCTTGACTAGGATTAATTAATATTAAATAATATTATCGAAATGTTCAGAGTTCAGAGGTAACAACTAGTAGATCACGCAGCGAACAAACATTAATGTAGGCGCAGATTTGATTAAAATTATTAGCCATGACATAAAGCGGCGACCTGACCAGAGCATTGGTTCTAGGAAACGGCAAATAAAACGTTTTAAATGTCTTATCTCTCTATATCAACATGATTTTATTTTAAAAACGTTCCACTGTCTCAAACTTACTTGTCTGGGGTCAGTGACGACCAAGGCCAGGTGGATGTGATTTTTCAGAAGGCTTTCGACCAGATTGCTGGTCTTATGGTATTGATGGCGGCTTAGTCAGTAGGGTAGTAATCTCAAGATCGAGGGTTCAAATCTTAGTGACAGATTTAAATTTACAATTTTTTTACATACGGTTTCGTTTACAGAAACTCTAAAGACTTCTCCAACTTGCGCACTCTACGCATACTCTATTTCGCTTTAATTCGAAGTCGACTTGAATATGTTACGCCCATTTGTGAGCAACGAAAATTTCTTAAGTTTCTTTCTTTTCTTGCTGAAGTTGTATATTCGGTCAGAGGATGTGATCATTCTGGATCCCTCTCTGGATTTCATTTTTTGTCCTCGAAAAGAATTTATTTGCGGTTTACTTAATAATATAATTTAGGCTTCTAGGACGGATTAGCTTTGTTGTTCTTAGGCTTAATTCATGCTTATCTGCAACGTTTTATTGAAAATTTAATAAAACAATACTAATTAATTAATTAATACTATTAAAAGTCGTTCGTTTCCCTAATGTGCGACAATTTTAAGAAGATATCAGGATTTTGTGATATTAATGCTGATTCACTTAGTGTTATTCTGAAACATGCATGTTTTCTTTTAGGGATACTTGATTGATTTAGTTACTACTGAATTATTTATTTTTTTGTAACACAATTTAATGTTAGTAATTTATGCTTATTTTATAGATGTTATGCACAATTTAATATTTAATATCGTTTCCTGCAACGTGGGTGTATTAATACCTGTTGGAAATAAACTATATTATTATTATTATTGTGTCTAATTTGATTAATATCGAAAGTAAAAGTTATTTAGATTTTTTAACTGAAAAATATGAATGCCCTGCGGAATATTAGTTGGTATAACAGTCAGAATGAAGTAGGCTGTAAATTGAAATAGAAAATAACTATACCAACTGTAACTGAGCAAAATCGGCCCTTAATTAATCACAAAAGATACCGAAAATCTGTTTCAAAAGTTTTGAAAGTGCAAGCCGATTAATCGGTTTTTACTGAAATCGACTGTATTTTTGCGACAATTTGACGGTCACAAAATTGTTCCATAAATAACCCAAATTAAGTATTATTTTTTTAATGTAACAAAAGTAAATCGTCTTTTGTTCCATTCGTTTCGTACATTAATACATCCGTACATTACAATATCGTTTTCATATTAATTTCATTTTCAAATGTAGTGAACATATACTGCTTTCCATTTGTATGAAATCTCAGATATTCTCACCTCACTTATTTAGACTCACTTAAGCGACCGTTCTATTCATTTCAGCTCAGATCAATTAAGTGAGTTTCATGTGAGTCTATTGATCATCTGCAAATCATGTTCAGATAAGTGCGGATTAGAAAGTAGTGGGACAGAAAAAGTTTGGTTAGGTTTAAAGTTTACAGGTTACCTGCCTTTAATTTTCATTTGTTTTAAGAGGACTAGTGAAGGATGAGTAATGAACTGTTATCAAAACACTAAAATAACATCAAATTTATTCTGTTTGATGTACTTATTGCTACAATTCTATATTCACATCTATTTACCTCCGCAATATAGGTACTTGTCTTTATTTATTGAATGCATCTTGTATTAGCAGATTATAATTTATTACTTAAACCAAAAGGTGTAGGTTAGGAACCATTAACAGATTTGAGAGTATAAATGAGTAAAAAAGTGAGCAAACAGTTCCATTTATACAATTTAATAAACTGAGCTGAGTAACTACGCTCATCTAATGAGACAAAAGGATAAGTAAGGTGAGAATCTCTTGAGATTTCATGCAAATGGAAATAGAATGGATTAGTCCTCAGGTGTAAATTGTTAATAATTTAGAATAATTAATGAAATGTTAGCACACCACATACACGACTTGAAATATGAAGAAAGAAAAACGCAGATTTCAACGTCGGCAATTTTCTAGGGTGCGATATAAAAATATCTCAGCGGATATACTTATAACTTTCACGCGTTCATTTATGCGAGCTGCGAACACGATACCTAGCATTAGCACTTTTAAAGTAAACACACACACATCGTACGACGGACGGAATTTGTTTTTTAGGTAGGTTAACGACAAGAAATAATGTACGACTGTTAAAGGTAATTTGCAGCTTGAGTAAGAAAATAGGTGCAATTAACAACTGACATACCACTAACAACGGTAACCCATAAAACCTATAGAACTATGCCTAAAAGTGTTGCATTACTAATTAAGAAAGCAAAAATTGAGTACTTAATTAATAAATCCAAATACCTAATACATTCTTTATCATCTTCTTTTTTTTCCATTATTAATACTAATACTAATACTAATACTAATACTAATACTAATATACTTTATTGCAATTAATGTAACAGAAATTGTACAAAGATGCAAACGTCATATGTGTGTATAAAGAGTATATTATTATAGTATATTGCATATACATTATCTTAAAAAGACGTTGTTAAGAAATCCTCTACGGAGTATGGTTCCAGTTCGCATAACAGTTTAAATATTGCTTTTTGAAAGATTGTTAAGGTGTTAAGTAATTTAATAATTTTTGGTAAATTATTATACAATTTTAGACAATAGTAACCTAGTCCCGATTCGCT
>JAFFZR010020177.1:0-30133 GCA_018397195.1 Lethrus apterus | reverse complement strand
TTATTCCAACCATATTTCGTGCCTTAAATCGTCCTCTGTAAATTTGTCCTGAAGGTCGAGGCTTCCCTAGAAGGTTTTCTAACATTTTTTTAAAGTTTTGATTGTTAGCATAAAGCCTAACCTCATTTTCGAAGAACCGTTTCTCTCTACTTTGTCAATCCTAATCCCACTATCTACTTGTGTAATAATTTTTTGTTATGTGTTTTTGGTGACACGTCTGAGCTCTGCCGTCGGAATTTTCTTTCTCTTTTACTTTCCAAGAATTCCCGCTTTGTGTTATTTTATTGAATTTAATTTAATTCCAATGAATACTGAAAAGAGATGTGTTGTTTAATATATTTCTTTTAATTTTCTGTGAATTTAGAAAAGTTAGGAAATAATTTTTCCAAATAGCTATGCTTTTGCATAGCAGCTTGAAGCGTTAACTAGATAAAATCTAAGTCTGAAAACAGCATCAAATTCTAAACAATATATTGATTTTCGTTTTAATCTTCTATTGTTCTCTTTAATTTAAGCTCCCTCTGAAGGATATCAGTTCGTTTTTCTTAATAATCTTAATAAGCAATTTTATGTTAATGTATGGATTCTTAGATTTTTTTTAAATATATATTGTGATTTATTTATTTTAATTTTGTTTGTTTATATTTATATTTTTATTATATTTATTTATATACTTACGAGTCTCGTCGTATTTGAATAAGTTTTTATTGTACAAAATGAGTATGAAAACAAAATTAAAATAGGTTTCACCCAACTTATAATTTCTCACGTTTTAGTATGACGTTATCGCAAACTTTCCCATATGTGACGTTGTAAAAGTTATACGTGAGTGAAACATGAAAACGCAAAAACAAATAAAAAATGTTATGCACAAAATGTATGACACGTAAGCGGCCATTTTGTAATAAAAGTGAAACAATTGTTAAAATACCAACCAAACGCGGATCTATCCCGGCAATATTATTATTTAACCCGTTGCAGTTTATGAGCCATAAACATTTTTAGTTAAGTATAATTATACAAATTAACTATGGCCAGGCACTGTTGTTGTCGGCAAGGTACCGTCATTACAGACATATTAAAAATTTTACTATCTTTTATTAATTACTAGTTTCAAACTAGTGTGTTGTATGAATAGTGAAACGATGGAAACAATTCTTTTATTTGTTGCTTTTTCCTTTTTCCATATTTGTCTTCGCATAAGCATCATTCATGTGAAGCGTACATTAGGGCATCAATTAACATGGTTTATAACAAATAAATTCTATATATAGATGAGTTTTATTGTTCAAGATATACGACATTCGACGTTTAACAACACTCAGTTATGTTATATGTAATTAAATGGCAACATTATTATTATTATTCTAATCCATTCGTATTGGCTGTAAATCATTCTTTATTGATTTTTGCTTGGATTGCAAACATTTTGCCCGTTTCAATCGTAAAATTTAAAGTCGTAACCTTCACAAATAAAAAAAAGAAAAAACCAATCAATTATAGAAACATTTTAATTAAAATGTTTAAGGTTATTTTATGCTTTAAAGGTTACTAATTTTAGTATGGCGTCACGTTGAATTGCTACTTTCAGAAAACTTGTATTAAGAAGTTAGTTATGGAGTTTTATGACGTTTCGTAATTAGAAAAATGTTAGCTGGTTGATTTGTTATTGTATATATTGTGAATTCTCTTCAATTATTTTATTATAAAATGAATTAGGATAATCATTGTTATTATTATTTATAAAAGTTTTAATGTTATGTAAATTTTGTTTCCTATATTTTGAATTGGGCAATTGTATACCTTGATCAACAAGGCTATTAATAACACTTGTCTTATACAGACTGTTCAAAGTTATCTGCGCACTATTGATATCTTCGTTATTTTTGGAGCTATAGAGTCGGTTAAATTAGCAAAGATGCAGTGATTTTTCCGCTGATTACAATGGTCCACACAAAAAAATAATTGCGCATCACATTTCAGAGCCAACTCAGATAATTATATATTTTTTATTGGAACACTGTATATTTATGTAGCAGTCAGTAGAAACTGAAATTTTGCACAAAATCTTATACTACTACATCCCAGAAATGAAAAACAAAATAGCTTCGACGATATTAATACAGGTCACCGCACATGGGATAACGTCGTTAGTAGAGAAGCTACGGTGTTGTCAATACATCAAAAATGTGTAGTTTTTTCTACTGATTACAATGGCATTCTCAAAAAATTGCCATTTTCGAACTGCTTGCTTTGATACTCATTTACTTATTTTATATTAAAATTTGACCTTTCATTTTACGGTTGTACTATTAGAAAAGTATTCTATATAAAATTTATCTTTTTATCAATTAAAATGTACAGGATGTCTCATAACTTTTTTTTTGTTAGTTCGACAATGCGACTCGCAATTGTTTTTTTGAGTATGCCATTGTAATCAGTAGAAAAAAACTACACATTTTTGATGTATTGACTTGGTCAATACATCAAAAATGTGTAGTAAAGTAACCTATATTAATATCGTCGTAGCTCTTTTGTTTTTCATATAATAGTATAAGAAGATTTTGTGCAAAATTTCATTTTCTACCGATTGCTACATAAGTATACAGCATGTTCCATTTTAAAAAATGTAGTTATCTGAGTTGGCTATGAAATATGATGCGCAATTGTTTTTTTTGTGTGGACCATTGCAATCAGCGAAAAAATCACTGCATCTTTGCCAATTTAACCGACTCTGTAGCTCCAAAAATAACGAAGATAGCAATAGTGCGCAGATAACTTTGAACATCCTGTATACTAAAGGAGTGCCCGAATAATAATTATAAAAAAACGAATGTTTATTTGGCATAATACATACACAAATCATCGAATCAGTGAAGGGAGGAAAGCTATTAAACAACTTACGGTGGAGTAAAGGAATACGGTATGCAACAGCAGTGAAAGATGCTCTGGCGCAGCTAGGCGTGGAGAAGTGGCAAGAGAAGACAAAAGACAGAATAGAACGGAATGGAGTAGTAAAAAATTTTGAAGTCATGGGTTTACAATGCTCATAATTAATTTCGTTTCTCCTTCAATCAATTTGGATCACTCTGTATATCCAGTGTATTAAAATGTTATACCTAATTATGAAATTTTAGTGGTGAAATTATGAAACTTTAAAGAATTTAATGAGCATAATGGCTTTTAACTTTTAATACCATCACGGTATGACTTTGTAGTTATTAGAAAATAATGAATTAGTTAATGCTGAATAGGGCAAATGACACATGTTGTGTCCTGATCACTAAAATAAAATAGGTTCTCGAAGATATTTTAATTCCAAGGGTTTGGCGACCATTTTCTAATAAATAACGTCTCTTATACAGTTTGTGTAAAGCCCACAAACATAAAATATAAATATACCTTTTTGTTTCTAAATACTTTGTTTATATACAAGTTTAGAAAATATTTTTAATACCTAATTATTTCTATATTTTAATCTATAAGTAATTTATACGTAATTTGTTTCAGATTTGGTTTCCGTACGAAGGCAAGCTCTGCGTCCAAGGATTTTTTCAGTGTGATCAATAAATTAAAAACGAATCGATCTAAGACGAAATTTTGGTAAATTTAATCCGTCTGTAAATGTAATATAAACGTCCCTAATACACAATAATAAAAGAAGTAGCAATAAATGTTCGTAATACGGTATTGGGATATTACTTAATGGTACAATACAAAGGGGTAGATCCAAAAATTACGATGTAAGGCTGCATTAAAATTTTTATGTTTCTGTCCCTTTTAAATGCACTTCTCTTCCCCTCATACTTTTCATTAGGAATCGTTTGATAATTTCTTTTTCCAGAAGGTTTGTGTGAAGTGAACAAGCGCTTAATTTTAGTAGAATAAGTTGGAATTATGGAATTATAGAGTACTGGTAATGGTTGCTTTAGCTGATTTGTGAGGTTCACTTAATAGCTAGGTTTCCTTATTTGTTTTATTCATAATGGAAATAGATAAAGTATAAATCTTCCTTTTTTTGTTGAAAAGATTAAAGGATTTCCCAGTTGGTATTTTTTTCTTAAAAAGAATTAATTTTGCGTCAGATTTATTTTCTGACATGAGTAGTCTCTTGGTTATCATCTCATAACATCATAAATATTACACAATCAACGGCTTTGTACAGATGTTTGTTTCTTGTAGCCAACCATCTGTCTGTCTGAACTTTAAAAATGTTTTTTGATAGGAATCATTTAACAATTTAAATCGTTTAGTTAATTTATTAGCAGAAGAAAATTGATGAAGTTGTGAAGTTATGCACCATAGGAAATATCGTTCTGAATTAAACATTTTTATTTGCTTTAAATCATAAAAAAAGTTTTGGATCCCCTCATTAACACCTAAGAATGTCTGAGCTGTTTATTTAATACTTCACTCTACCCAATTTTATATCCAAACTATTATTATTTAAATTATTATACATATAGCGTCAAGAAATCAGTTTAACTTTATATTCCTATTATAAATGCAAGCAAACGAATTTGTGAAATTATAACGGAATGTGGTACAAATATATATGGTTCTTTTGATATTTTATTTTAATGGTAAGCCAGATATGTTTCTTTGTATTATTAATTACGTTAATATTGCATTTTTTTGAAATGAATTAAATTTATTTGCGTTTATAATGGACGGACTTTTGTTATAGCTCGCAGATACATACAGTTTCAATATTATCTTTGGTGGGTACAGATTATTTTTCTTCTTTGTGCCAGTTTACTGCTTGTCAAATATCGTCTATGTTCCTAATAATTATAAATGGAACTAATTTTTTTGTATATAAAAACATATTAAATGATAGTATATTTATTTCCTTGTTTGATAATAAATTCTTTATTATTGTAAATATGATGGATAATAAACCTGTGAGACAGTGGAACGAACTTTTATAATGTAAAAGAATTCGTAATATCTAATGATGATATAATTTCTTTCTTATTTTACATTCTTGTGTACAATAGTATTTTAGTGATGCACTCTAGTTTACAACAGAGCCTGTGATCGTTCATATATGTATCTATATATGTAAACCAACGTTTTTTGAAGTGAGATATCTCCTATAGTGGCTGTAATATTGTTATAAAAGTGTACAGGTCATTTAAAATAATGTAATATTAACCTTGTGCTACTTGGGTTTTAAACATTAAAAATTAAGAAAAAAAGTTTTGGTTACATTTTCGGTACATGATATTTTAAATTTATTGTGTTAACTTGCAATTAAAATTATTTTCATTGGACACTACCAATAAGGTTAGACGTGTTTTCTCGTAAAATCGTCACTAGCTTCGGTCACAAATTTACAACTGATTGATTGACAATTTTGAATTTCCATTCTCAGTTCAAATATCCAAATATTACCCGACGAAAACGTTGTTTCAGTTCATTGAGCTCTCCCAGTATTCACCTGCAAATTTGAATATAATTTATTTGTAACACGGAATCTGATATTTCATAATTTTAAATGGCCGTACGTTATGTTTATACCATAATTATTTTTAATATAATTTAAGATCACAGAACACACTTTTGCAACATCTTTACCTGACATGTCTCAATTTAAATATTGTTTAACAATAATAGTAAATATATAATATATGCTTATTTGATGTCAATATAACGTGTTATTCAGGTTAGATTATTCATATTCAGGTAGGAATAATATTTTAAAAATATTTACTTGCTCTGAGGAAAAAGTTTTTTAGTTTATTTTAAACTTTTATTGCATCTTGTTCATTTTAGTTTCTAGTAACTAGAAGCGCTGCTAAAAGTGCGAGGACTGGAAACACTGCATCACCCGCTTCTAGTATTGGTATCAACTATGGACTGTATAGAATCAATTTTTCCAGAGAGTGTGTAATCAAGAAAGTTTCATAAACACTTAAAAAAAAAATTAGGTATAAAATGTATCCAAATTTTTGTCGAAAATAAGGTTCATACATATATCATTTAGAAATCATTAATCTTTTAAGTAATTTACGTAATTAACGTATGATACTAGATACGTTGCTAAATTTCACCATAAAGAACAAAATAATAAATAGTTTTTATCCGCCCTTCATTCCAGCACGCAAGACCATTTTATAAACTCGTTGTCTTGGAATTATCCGTTTTTTCTATTGTAATTTGGAATACGTTTTAAAAAAAATACCATCATATATCAGATATAAGAAAGAATTAGTAACGCTTTTGATTCAATATAAAAATCGAACCTGAATGACATGACAGTACCTTACAAATTAGTGTCATAACCTCAAGTAAAAAAAGGACATTTCGTTTATAATTTATGCATTTTATGTTGTTGCAAAAAAAAACATTAATGTGATCAAATCAAAATAAAATTTAAGATTATTTTTTGTGATATATCTGTAATTTTGATCAATAATTTTAGTAATAAAACAAAAATAATTTATATTCCATCATATTTGCGTTATTAAGTCAATTTAGTTAACGTTACTACGTTTATAATGACGAATTGTGGAAAATGGTTGTAGCATGTATGCTTTTCAAATATCATGTAGTAATACAGCAAGCATGCCAAACTTAAAATTTTGTGTAACCTACTTATAAAAAGGAGACATATTATATGTGTCTATTTTATATATTATTATTATTGTTGTTGTTAAGTACTATAAATAATGTGTGGTCTAAGTATTTCGCAAAATATTTATTTATGAGAGAAACTTAAGACCTTGTGATAATTATTTATTATAAAATATGAAAAAAGTGATACTATTTCTATGAGAAATTCTCAAAGATAATCCGAATTTTGATGGAGTGAATCTGTAACGATAACAAGTATATGATGAAGATTTTCTTCTATAAACATTGTTGATTTATAAGTGTAGGTGCGTTTTGTTTTATATGTACTTTCAATAGTTATTTACGATACGATCGTCTGTGTCCTTTAGGATATCAATAATGGTTACATGTACGGTAGTAAATTTAAAAATAAATCATGTAATGAATATTCTTTAGATATTAAGTAATTCGTACCCTTAATAAATGTATAGTTCAACGATTAAAATGTGTTTTATTTCTGTTGCTTTAATTTTATTACAATTATTTCATTATTTTGCACTAGATGCCAACGATCCAATAATTTTATATTTTACGTTCTATTTTTATACATAAACGTATGATTTTTTTTTTTAATTTCTTGTTCATAAAATAATAATAATTTAAGCCACTATTTGATTTTTTGATTATGATTTTATCAAAAGTTCGTTTCATCCCAAAACTGCACCCGTCTTTTTGTAAATTTTTCTTCATAATTTCAATTAAGTTTTTAAACTTTGAACATAATCAGTGGCGTATTTTATATTTAAGGGACTGCGAGCGCAAACAAAATTTGAGAGCTCAACCTCTCGATTCCATAATAAAAAAGTGTTTGTTGAGTGTTCGAGAAGAAAGCAATATAATTCCACAATCTTGACTAATGAGTACTATAAAATAATCGTGGAGAAAAACTCGACGAAAGCTGGCAGATAACCTATTTGAAATGATAATCATCCATTGAAGCCACAACGATAAACTCACAATACATGAACACAAATGATCGGAATTGAAAATTTTAAATCAATATTTTAAAAATACAATTAAATTCATTAAATTTCCAAACGTGTAAGTGTTACATTTTTGTGTAACTGTTAAACTAATTAGAAAATCTTTAGGGGTACTTACCTTGATATCCGCGATATCCTATCAAAAACACTACCTACACATTTAAAAGATTTTACGAGGCAAAATTTATAGACTATAAACCAATTTTATTAGCTAAGTTTTATTATTTAAGTTTTTGTATTTTCATGTCAGCAATTGAAAGCACTATTTTTCTTATTATGTAATAAAATATTTTTCTTTTTTTTATCCGACTCCGTTCCATTCTCGTTCAATTATGATTAGAAGACATAAAATATTAAGCCAAACTTATCAAATTATAAATCATTAATTTCGATTGTTTTGATTTTATAATCAAACTTTAAAATAAAACAGGTACGTTATTTTTTAAAATTAATTTAGACTCAACTAATGTTTCAATGCTTGTATTGAGAACCAATTATACTTAATTAATATAAATAGCTGGCATCGATGAATGTGGTTTTGAAATAATTTAACATATCTGTGATGAAGACAGAAAAACTTGTAGACGACTGTGAGAAGTATAAATATATCCTAACTCGGCTGAGTTAACGCAAACAAGATAGAAGGTAATGTAGAATTTGCAATTTCAATTACTTTCAAAGTAATTAAGAAAGGAATATATTATTTTATTATACGGGACGTAATTAATTGATTTACCAGTGATAAGCGAGTTTGTGCAAGTCCTTTGAAATTAATAATAACATATTTAATAACACGAACGAAATAAAAAAAAAAAAAATTCAAAAAATCATATACCTAGTCGTTCTGAAATTCAAGTCGTTTTTTTTTTAAATTGGATTGGGTTCGCTCCGTAAAAAAATTAATATAAATAACCTACAGAAATTATTAATTATCATGGCGACATGGCACCCCCTGGATGACAAACTGCACACCCGCACGCGGCGGCCTTGTTTAATATTAAAAACCAAATTAAAAAATGAGAGATATTAAATAATGATACTTATTATTGCACATCATTTGAAATTAATGGAAAAATTAAATTGATAATAGAACCGCCGTTTTTGAGGATACATGTGTCGTTGTAGGTTATTTATTAATTTGTTTAAATAATCAACCAAAAATACAAGATAAATTCTGTAAATTATATCCAATTATAAATAAATATTATCCATAAATCGCTCTACCAATATCTGATATATGATCTAAAATATAATCCACGTCTTTTTTCGTCAAAGCCGAATTTTGCGATACGAACCGGAAAAAGTTAGGAAGTTCTTTCAGCGGTTGATAACTTAACATTACAGATCCATGTTTCACCATTACGGCTTTGATCTGCGGCGCCACCTATGAAACGACAGTCGATACACAATTCAAACTCGTTTAAAATGTTCTTACTTTATGAAGTTGTACGCTATAGTCTAAAATATTCGGCTTATTTTGTAGATAGCGCGGCAAATACCAGAAACACACGTTCATGTAGTGCCTTTTAGAAGTTAAACAAAATTCGGTACGTTCTTGAATTTGCTTCTCTACGTATTCTGCAATTTCCATTAGTTCGTCGACGTGATTGGCAAAACCCGATGATCCCTAAAAAAATTTCAAAAATATAACATGAAAACGGAAATAAAGAAAAATAATTTAAATTAATATGTGAAAGGTTGAGCGTGAGATAAAGGACGGAATAAATACAGAAAAATATATTATATTAATGAATAACAACCATGCTTGAATATTTAACAAAAGAAAATCGAAAGATAAATTATAAAACGGTAGAAATAGACTTTTTTTTTAATTAAGAAATAATAAAATTCGAAGGTTTCAAATGTTTTATTTTACACTAGGATTGTTTCACCATACAATGGCATCATCAGGTGGATGATAACATCAGTTATGGTGGAAATCAGGTGGCCATTGTATGGTGAAACAATTGCAGTGAAAAATAAAATATTTGAAACCTTGGAATTTTATTATTTCTTAATTTAAAAAATGGAGGTTCAACAAGTATCCTCTTTGTCAATCAATTATTAGAAATACATTTGTCTGTTTCTCTTTTTATAAAAGTAACATCATTTAAGAGTTTCCGGTTTAATAGGGTTGCAAAAATGTGGAATTACTATCATTTTTATATGAACAATTTGCAAAAAAAATATCAGAGTAAAATTATACACAGGTGTTCATGTTACGACGTACGTTACTGAAAAACTTTATAACCATGCACACATTTATATTACGTAAACATTTACCTTCGCTTTCCACATTAACCAGAATTTGAAAACGTCGCATTTTCTACCACATTGCAAATAGTTATCGCCAGGATCGTACGAATTATCGTAGTATTTGTCCTTTTGAAAGAGATATTGGGCACCTTTGGAATGGCATTCGTGGAGTATGCGATTGTCTCGAACTAACAGCAGGGAGCATTGTTGAGGCACTGCCAATAGTTTGTGGGGATTGATGACCACAGAGTTCGCCCTCTCTATGCCGTTTAATTTGGCGCGATGCTTCTGGGAAAATATTAAACCGCCACCCCAAGCGGCATCAACGTGCAGCCACAATTTGTAGTTCTTGCATATGCTCGCGATTTCATTGATCGGATCGAAAGCTCCGCGTACCGTCGTTCCTAAAATACTTTGAATGTAAATAAATGCTTGAAATTTATATTTGTATTTGAATTAGATTGTTAAAATATATATATATATATATATTTTTTATTGCAAATAAATATGTACTCTTATATTAAAATAAACTATAAATTATTAACTGCATTTGAAAATAACAACATAGACATAGGCAACATATTTGGAAGCTGCACGTGTGCAACACGTGTGCATACTTAAAAAGGTTTTCGAAAAAAATTACAATTATTAGGAAGTCTTTTCCCTTATCATTTTCATAAGGGTGGCCGATGTCTTTAAAATTGATAATTTTCTTTTTTTCTTTCTTTTTTAATTTTGTGATTTTTCACCCAAGACATAAATTGTGTGTATTTTCCCTTAACTTTTTGATAAATGTGGCGGTTTCCTTTAAAAAAATTTTATTCTTTAGATTCTTTCAGCAATTAGTACAATTTGACAAGGGGTTTATAGTAACTTTCTTCGAGGTATTTATGTCTGTTAGTTTCTGCTACCAATTCTCAATTCATCTTTCTTCCAGATCTTCTCTCCACTGTCTTATTGGTCCCTTATGTATATTTCAGACGATATCTTTCCTTTAACGACAGCCTTCCATCACTTATTACTGATTTATTTAGGAAACATTTCATAATCTCTCTTTTAGAAAACGCAAAACGACTACTCGTTTTCACGTATGCTTCAAATATGAAGAATGCATTAGATTAAAATTCTATTCATAGATAATGTATAGTTTACACTCAGAGTACCGTAAACTCAGAAAGAAAATATAAAACGCATTTAGGAATAAAGATCATTCAGGACTTTTAAAGGCTTCTGTTAACGAAAAGATAAGAACAATGAAAAACGTCAGACCTTTTTAAAAAAGTGGTAAAGAGGAATTGGCTATGGTTGATGGGAAAATGCTTGTGCGATGGAAAGTGGAATCAAATGGGAATAAATTAAAGAAGATGACGATACGATAGATCCATTTCCTCGTCCAGAGTTTTTTTTTTTTTTTATTTAAAAATTTGGCCTTTAGTCTTACGACTGTCGCTAGAGTTAATATAGTAAAAGTGAATATAACAGAAAATTAAGACATGTAATATTAAAATATTGAAACATATTTAGAATGTATTAATTATTTCAAACCAAATTAATAAATGTGTGCATACGTGCCGGTACCTTGTCAGATGTCACAAATTTATTATATAATCTCTATTCATAAGAAAGAGATTGTAGATAATATAAATTATTGGCTTATATCGGTGGAGTCGGTTATGAATTATGACTTTTATGTGCAAACTATACACTAATCGCGCACAAAACATAACGACCTGAACATTTTATTCGTACAGGATCATCTACCCAGAGTCCTAGACTATCCGAATAATTGTACATTTCCTAGTCATGTAATATCCGGATTTACGGAAATGCACTTCGCTATAATCATTCTCGTTTCTCTTCCATCTGACTATTAAATGGATATCTAATGCAATCATATCCCATTAAACTTTAAGTACGGCAAGATATCAAATCTTAAAACTATTTCCGGTATAATATCTTACCTAACGTTGCTACTACAGCAAATGGAACAGCTCTCGCGGCGAGTTGTTCCTCGATTTTATTCTCGAGTTGCTCGGGAATCATTTGACCAAACTCGTCAGTCGCTATCTCCATTACGTTGTCTTCGCCTATGCCGACGAATGCGGCAAATTTCGGTATCGAATAATGGCATTCCTCCGAGGTAAAGATGACGAGTCTTTGTAAATTCGTAATTCCTGATTTCTGCATCAAATTAAATATTATATCATTAAATATAACAATTGAAATAGGAAATTCCAGTTGACAATTTTTTATGAACATTTTTTTTACTTCCATTTCCCAAATCCACTTCAAAATCCAATAGATAAGAAATATTTAAATTGTATGTTCGTGACATTCGCGACTCCTTTTCGCATTTAGATTTTATTTCCGCATCTTGAAAAGATATTTATGGGTTTGATATAATTTCATTTTGAAGAAATGAATTTTATGTAGAAATATTGCTTCATATTATTCTTCGAAGGTCATCTCAAGATGTGTACCTTTAATGTAATCCTCGATTTAAAGATGATATTGAGATTAGGAACAAATTATAATTATTTGTAATTAATAATTACTATTACATACTTTATTAATAATAAATTTAAAATGTTATTTGTTCGTTCCGTACGTTTAAGCTATTTAAGTATGAAGGAATGGAGTTTACAGGTAATTGTTTTTATATGTCATGCATGCGAAAATATTCAAATTAATAAAGCTTCCATTACAGGAAATATCCATAAATTCACGGCATCAATTCGAAGCTCCAGTTAGTGGTTGAGGGGAATATGCTGAAGTTCGCAGCAATATGCTCCATTTAACACACACGAATATATCCATGATGGATTATGTTTCTGATGGCTTAATATAGATAACATTATTGGGGAGGTTTTAATATGTGTGCCAACCAGTTAGTTCTGTTGAGCCTATTCACGATATTAAATACGTGTCAAAATGTATTGATTGTTAATTTTGCACTATATTCCAGATGAAATATTAATTTTAAATGAACTTTGTTATATTTAAGAGTTGAAGAAAATAGTTTTATTATATTATTTTCTTACTTTTAAATAATTTTAAACTACCTTGATGTCAGGACAAAAGTTAAACCTGGCTAAATTAATCGCTATTCCATTCGCTGTTGATCCTCCAGGACAAAACATCCCATCGCTCCACTGTGGACCAATCATTTGACAAACTTCTTTGATGATACAAGTTTCCATTAACGTGAATACTGGAGCAACTTCGTAAGTGTACACGCTTGCATTTAATGCATCGGTTAACCATTGACCAGCTAGTCCGTATGGATCTAAACTAAAATAATGAAAACAGTGATGACGTTTAAAGATGTTGAATGTTGTTTTAAAATAAAAATTTTAAAATATACATAATTTATCAACTTATATTAACTTGCAATTTTGTTGTTTAAAATGGTCTTAAATATTTATTCGAAAGAACCAACTTAATTCTTATAAACAAATTATTTATGTTTCAAATTAACTATTCGTAAACATATAAAATACATACCCAGAAAAGAGCTGATTGATAAAATATGGATGACCAGTTTTAACACTATATTTAATGGTGTTCTTCATTAAATTCAATAGTTTTTCGTGCGATTCTCCATTTTGTCCGACAGCAAAATCGAACATCGACGATAAAGCCTCAGGAGTCTTCCATAATACCACTTTATCCTGATTCTTCGCAAACACCACGTGCTTAAATAAGATTTTAACCACGTCATCTAAAAATTCACCGTGTTTTTCGTAATTCGGTAACGGACGAAACTCGCCCATGTTTGAACTGTAATATTAAACATGTCCACGTTTCTTTTATAATAAATTCATCTTAATTAAAAGTTTCCTCATTAGAGTTTTAATTAAACTAACGAAATTATTTTTTAATAATTTGATTATATGACCGTGTACACTACACTAAAGAGGGCGACGCTAATGTATGTAATTAGTTATGGTTATTGTAAAACTAGAGAGAGTTTAATAAAGTGTCAAACTCTGTAATTAATTAAGAATAATTTTATTGATTTATTAACTCGGTTGATATATAAAGACTAATTAGGGACGTTTACGTAAAATAAACATGGTTTTATATGAAATATTTTATATTGTGTGTAATTTTCTCGAAAACCATCAAGTTTGTAGTTTGTAGCATTGTTAGCACCCGTCTAATATTATTTTTAAATTATGTTTATTATTTTACAAAGTGCACAACATGGAAATGATGTAGAATTCTGTGCGAATGTTCGTCTTGGTCCACATCCTGTTCTATTCGGCGAACAATCAACTAGAAACGCCAAAGTTTCAGAACCGAGTTCCCCTCTACAGCGGATCTTTGCATGTACTTAACGAATCAAGTATGCTGTGCATGCATAAGTTATAGCCAGTTGAAAAGGCAGCACGTCCTGTCTTGTCTAGAAGTGTTACATCATTTGTTAAGCATTGTTTTTTATAAAAGCTCAGGGTCTATATATATGTTTTACAGTTTTTATAATGAATGTTAAAAAATTGTTTACACAAATAATTAATATTAAAAGATTTTAAATACATTTTATTACAAAACGTTTAACTCATCTAGATATTGAAACCATTGAAAAATATATTTAATAATATAAACAACACTCAATACTGTTTAATTCAGAATTTATAAATATTATATTTTTGGAGCATATTAAGTGCGAACTGGAAAATAAATTACAAGATATGTGTAGAATTTTATTTAATGTCATTACGACATTCCTATGAGATTCGAAACTGCGTCGTGTATATGTAAATAGTAGGATTTCGCGGTCGTTTTTAATTGAAATAACTTGGCTTTCGAGAGAGAAACTCCTTCCTTTTTACCTTCAACTTGTTTACATTTCGTCCAGTTTATTAAGGAAGCTGTTGTTTGGCTTACAGCGACTGAAGATGATATGAAAAATGCATGAACTCTTGTCTGCAAAATTAATCGAAAATATCAATACAAAAGAAATGCATAGGATTTGCTGATTTTATCTATACTTGTTTTTATTTAAGAATCACGAGCTTTAAGATAAAATGAAGCGCAATTAATTCAACTGAAAGAGATTTAACGAGAATGGAAATGAATTATTTAAAAAGTTGCAGACAAAGACAAATGTAATAAAAATTTTTATTTCATCATTACTGGGAAAATAAGAAAAATTTTTAGTTTTCATGCAAACCTTGTATGTTATTAAAAAAATTCTTTTATTCACAAATATTAAACGTTTTTTCGCGCATTACCGTTTGTTCCCATTTTAAAATGGGCGGTCATCGGCAGTTCGCGGTCTTTTCTCGCGCAAATAAAGCAGTTATCCAGTGTGTCGGGCGGAAAAACAAATGTCAACCTTACTTTTTTTTTATGTTGCGTATTTGCAAAATCTTGACAATAGCTGAGGGCAGAGGTAAAAACGCTGTGGAAATGGTAGAAATTTGTCCAAATTTGTAAGGGCAACACTACGCTACAGCAATGATGCCAACCTTTAGAAGAGAAAAATCCCTCACACAAAATCCTTAATCAATATTTTTCACTTTAAAACACAAAAATTTTTGGTTTATTGGTTGGGTTCGCTCCATAATTGAAATTCAAAAATTCAAGAGGTAACATCAATTTTTTGGAAAGATATATGCATTGTATTGTGTATGAGTTGGGTTCGCTCCGTAATTGACAATCCCACGAAATGTACCAAAAATCCCCTTAGCTCTTTTTGAGTTAAAAATCCCACGACTTGGCATCACTGCGCTAAAGTAGTTGATTTGCAAACGGCGAATATTTTATTGAACGGTAGGTATCTGTTTTAAGAAGGTACCTACTAAAAACTTACAAATTGCGATTCAAACTTTCTAAGATTTAACATAACCTTAAATCAATATAACCGCCTGTAACCCTGTTCTTGACACCGGGCACAATTTGAGTTCCCATTTTACAATTGTATGAGCTCAGAATGACATCATAAATGTATTCCCCTATTCTCATTAAGATGCGAAAACATTGCAGTTTAAAAAATTCTATACCTACTCGTTTCTTCACCGAGAACTCGCGAAAAAATCTTCATTTTATGTTTTTCTTCAATATTACCATTGCTCTTATTACAGTTTCTTGAAAAATGAAACAAGTGCAAGAACGAACAGAAGTGAAAGGCCAAGAAGGACATGGAGGGATAAAGTGTCTGACGGCAAAGGAAAGGGGCCTACAATGGAGAGATATAAACAACCTAGCGCAAAATCGGAAGGAGTGGAAAACGAGAATAAACTCAACTTTACAGTCTTACACTTAATTGCAGAAAGACTTAGTATTAGGTAAGTAAGTAAATAAAAAATACTTGTTCTACCTCCATTCCATCGGGCAGTCCTTTAACGTTATTTTGAACGGTGGCAACCCTACTCGGGATCCAAAGTTAAGAAACCTTAATCGTTATACAGTCTGTCCACTTAAGTTGGAATCATATGGAAAAATTTTATTATTGGTTTTAGGAAAAAAAGTTATTCTTGATAAAAAGTTCTGCATGGTCCAAAACTTAAAATGCAACCGTCAGATATCAATTTTTTGTCAAAAAATATGAATTCTGCTCAAGAGTAAAGTACGTTTATTTTTGACAAAATCGAAAATTTTCATCTACAAAAGTTGATTAGAATTGAAAATTAGATTCAAATATGCAATTACACCGATCTATCATGAAAAATCCGATTTTCTTATTTTTTTGCTAACTTTTCTACACATTGATTCTAAATATTTGAAAACGTTATAAATTACGTTTAGTTTTGAAACATTATCTCTATTATCTACTATAAACATGATAACCTTTCCTTTTCTTGATGTTTGTGAAGAATTTAGCAATTTAAATACATACGTAAAGGATACAACAATTGTATTTCTTAAACTAGGAAATTTCATACGAAAAATAATTAGTAAACAAACAACATTAATATATAAAAATAAACATAATTAAATTTTCATTTATTTAGCTAAAGCCTCAATAATTTCTTTTTTTTTCTTCACAAGTTAGCAAAGCTGCTATTTCTAATGTAATTTTGTAAATACTAAAGCGCTTTGGCGTTCGCTGCCAAACAATTCTTGTCAGTGCATTCTAAATTATTCAAGATATTCAATTTAACGTAATCTAGGATGCACTGACAAGATTGATTTTTTTTATGGGGTTACTTAAAACAGAAAGTTTATCAGCAAGGGCCATTTCAAAATATCGATCATTTGGAGACGATTATTTCTGAAACATGTCAAACAATTACTCCACTTATGATACGGAAAGCATTACTGGAATTTGGAGAAAGGACGATTATGTGTTTACAAAGAAAGGGTGGATATGTTGAGGCTTTAGCTGAATAAATAAAAATTTAATTATGTTTATTTTTATGTATTAATGTTGTTTGTTCACTAATTATTTTTTGTATGAATTTTCCTGAAATACAATTGTTATGCATCCTTTACCTATGTATTTAAATTGCTAAATTCTTCACAAACATCAAGAAAAGGAAAGGTTATCATGTTTATAGTAGATAAGAGAGATAATGTTTCAAAACTAAACGTAATTTATAACTTTTCAAATATTTAGAATCAATGTGTAGAAAAGTTAGCAAAAAAATAAGAAAATCTGATTTTTCATGATAGATCGGTGTAATTGCATATTTGAATGTAATTTTCAATTCTAATCAACTTTTGTCGATGAAAATTTTCGATTTTGTCAAAAATGAACTTACTTTACTCTTGAGCAGAATTCATATTTTTTGACAAACCTCGTATACGGCTTGAAAAAATTGATATCTGACGGTTGCATTTTAAGTTTTGGACCATGCAGAACTTTTTATCAAGAATAACTTTTTTTCCTAAAACCAATAATAAAAATTTTTTCCATATGATTCCAACTTAAGTGGACACACTGTATATTTTGGATATTTTTTTAAATCAATTTTCCATGCAATACAATTGATTGCAAATAATTATTAAAAAAAAACATGTTCTTAATTTAAGCTCGGTGTATGAACACGTAAAGAAATGGAACTATCAATAATGTATAGTCACGAACTTGAAAGACAATGGATCTAAGTCACCCCCATCAATTGTCTCAAATCTTCTGAGACCTTTCATTGTTTGCAAGCTCTCTCTCGAATCCATTCTCTACACTCTACATATTAAAGAAAACTACACGATCGTGTAACTGTTCCTGTCTTCCCATGTCGTCGTTTTATAACATTATATCAATCAACTATTGCTGGTGGAGGAAATAATGTATGATAGATTCTACGTCACAAAATTATTATTACCGCTATTACCACCACCACTCACGTTTAATAGAAGCTGTTACGGAAGTAAATATTTTATTTCACGTCGCTTAGTTTCTCAACTTAACGTTCTTAATCTATTTCCTATAATAGTGATATAAAATTGTTTTCAGTTTACACAATTTTAATTATTAATTAGTTTCATCCGTAAATGGTTTATTTACACAGCCGTCAAATATACAGGTTCATTCTGAAATAAGCCCCACTACTTTAACTGGTAATAGCTGTTATTTCATTCATATTCCAAGTGAAATAATAAAAGAAAAAAACTTTCTGTTTTTTAGAATTTATTTTGGATGGAAGATGTTCCCGATTTCCAGTTTTTATATATTTTTTTTTGTCAGTTACAAAAATTGAACAGAATGTAGATTTGTAACAAATGAACAACCTGGCGCAAAACTTTGTTAATAGCTCGTTGATATGATTTTTTAAGAAGAAAATGTCTTTAGTAAAAGTTATTAGTGTCAAATTCTTGGTTGAATAAAAGATAAGTGTAATTTAGTAAAAGTAAAAAAGTATAATTTTAAAATGCTGAACTTTAATTTTGTCGATATTTCTTGTTAGTTATTCACTCAAAATAAATTATCATTTAAGAATATAAGAATAATCGTTTTGTTTACGTATAAGTCGTCTTTCCATTAAATTAAGTGGCAAGTCTAAATAAATTATGCATGATATACTGATGCAGTTGTCATACATTCTAAAATGAAAATAAAGAAAACAATAACGTTACGAGTTCCGTATTCACTGACGTGTTTATTTTTACCGGTTGGGATGCAAAGAAACGCGACAGACTCGGAAGTAAGTACTCATAAATTTAACATGAACGACTGGTATACGGATGTTTCAGAGTGACATATTTTTACAATATTGAAAAATGCAAACTTTATTGAATATTTGGCAAAATTAATAATAATAAATAATGTAGATTATAAATAAATATGAAAAATAATGGACTTTTTATACAATTATTTGGCATTTTTTATTCAATGAATTTAAAATTAAATAAGTGACATTAATTGATTCTCCCTGGCTCACGAATTATTTAAAATGCGATAACAGTATTTTTAAATATTAAACAAAAATTACTTTTAAGCCGTAAATTATTATTAACTGATATTCTGGGTATCCATAAATTTAAGCTAATGTAGATCATTATTTATTTATGCCTTTTAGCATATTCGTTTCTATAATTTAAACGTCCTTTTTAACGAAATTTAAAATATAAAAATGGAAATAGAGATGTGATTGATCGACTCTACGTCAGCTACTGATTTCCCCATTCCATAGAGGTGACTCTTCAATGTAACTCTGCTACGTCTGCAACGATATCGCTAAAATTAAATTAATGTCATAAAAAAGTTTCTTTATTCATTTTTTTTTGTGAAAATATTAAACTGACGTAAAGTAGTTCATGGAATTTTTCGCAATATTAATTTTCCAATAAGGACATATATTGATTTTAATTTACATTAATTTATCACCATTACAACAAGCAGCTGAAGTCAAATATCAAGGAAATCACATCGATGGGCTAGCTTCGTGTATATGTGTATACATCATTACCCAAAGGAATCGAATAAAAATGAATGAATTGTGAATTTAATGAATTAGTGAATTTAATATTAGATAGGTTACACCAGTGTTTTCCTAACTGTGGGCCGCTACCCACGAGGAAGAAGGGAAGGGGCGCAGATTATTACAGGGGGACTTGTAAAATTTTATTTTAGATAATTTTCAAGAACCAAAATCGGTTTCTTATTCTGAAAATTTAATAAAAATCGATAAACGATTAACGATAAGTTGACAAATTTTAAAAAAATTCATTTATTTTGTGTTTATTTTTTTGTGTTTATTTTTTTGTGTTTATTTATTTATCAATATATTTATTTATTTACTTATATCGTTGAATTGTTATCAAATTATTTTATTTACATCACATGTCCTGTTATTGGAATTTGCATATTCTGTTGGGCAATAAAGCATATTGTTATTGTTATTTACATTTAAGTTTTACATTCGTATTTAAAACTGTGTAATTTCTTCTTTCCTGCCATTAACAAACTACTATTTCTATAAAAATTATAATTTTGTTCCCGAAGCTACTGTCGTAAGAATTTTTGTACCGTATATATTTCGGTGCATTGAATTCTTGTTCCGGAAGGATATTATGGACGACTGAGCGGGTTTGCCACACACGTTTCCCTACTATATTGTGCGGAAGTTCACAAGAAGATTTTTGTTAGTTTTATGGATTTTCAACTCGTGGGTTGAATCTATTTCTCTAGAGTTTATTCGGTTTTATGCGAACTTTAGCAATATTTAGGATAAGCCACTTTTGTATGTAAAGTTTGTATTATACAGTATGTGTACTAAATATATGGTTATCATTCCTATCCATACTCAATTAATGAAAATCAGAATGTGTTTTTTTGTGTTATTTCTATTTTATTTAAATAGTTGCTGACGCATTTTCCTTCTATAGTGTATTAATATTGCTCATTGCTCTTCTTTGTTCTGAAAACTCAAAGGTTCCAACTTGTGATTTTTTTTGAAATATTGCTTTACAGCGTTGGTTTTCTTTAGATTAAAAGAAAGGATTCAAATAACTTGATGATATATATACGCTATTTTTTCACATTGGCGGAATTGTTCCCTACGGTTTATCAACAATTTCGGAATCTTCATGATAACTAATCTTTTGACATTAAAGACGTCTTGACGACTCGCCACACAAAATATTTCGATATTTGCATGAAAAGCTTAATTATTTCGAGAAACAAAAATGTTAAAAAGTTCAAATGAGCTTATTTATTTAATGTATAAAAGTATTCGTTACGGAGTAGAATAGTCATTAAATTCTTTGATATGCCTATAACAATGCTAAAGGTTATTGTATAAATGTAAGTTTTGATATAGAATAATTTTTGAAGTAAAAAAAAATAAATTTTAGAATTTTAAAATTATGTAATGGAATATATCAATTATAAATTTTAATTTAGAGTTACTTGTCTTTGAAAAGATACATGAAACATAAACAAGGAATCCATGGAATTTTTAAATAAACAAGATAGAAAATATTATTTCGAAGAACAAAATATAAAATAGTCGTTTGCACGCTAAACAAGATATTAGCTCGATTTTTCTTTTTTCTCATCTCCTGTCCGCATTCGTCATTTCATTTTTCATACGAAGCAACCGTGAAAATATTAATCTTCAGATGGTATGATAAATATAAATAAGATAAATCGTTCTTCTGCCGTTCTAAAGAAATTTATTTATGTAAAAGACGACATCCATCCGCGATAACATCGCCGACATTATTGCCTGAATACAGGAACTCCGTAGAGTGCCATCTGAATAACTTTTCCGCTGAAAAAAATGCGAACACCTTATATCAAACTCGGTACATAAATCAGAAAAGGGTATAAGTTGATTCATTGAAAAAATGTTTATCCTGTAATCGCTCGTTTATTTAAGTGAAATATATACTAGATTTATGGACTTTACCAACACGTATAAACAAGATTTTTTTATGAAAGGCGGAGGAGTTGATATTAATATACATTTTAAAGTGTCACTTATGAAGATTCACCAGGTTTATTATTTTTAATGACATGGGCATTTTTATTTCAACTGTATCCTATTTAGCTTTGGAAATAAAAACAAACATGAATAAATTATAAAATATATTGAAATGAAATAAGGTGTTTTTTAAAAATATTTTCGCTCGACGTTTCGTTATTTGAATTCATTGGACGAGATCTAACGTCCGATTATTATGTTCTGAGTAATCTAATTATTACCCAGAACTTTGTAATGAGACGTTCAGTACTAGAATCATTTCGGCGAACTTTGCATTTACGGTAGCCCCTACGATGTCTTCTGAAAACTTGCACTGCTCAAGGCAGTCCTTTAAAATGATAGTTATCTTGATCTTAGCCTCGACTGTCTCTCATAATTAGTTGGTTAAACTAAATTTGCATAGTGCATTTTAATTAAATTTTATTTTAAGGTAGTTAATATAATATTTAAGATTTGTTTTGTTCGCAAGTTTATTTAAAATTTTACAGGAAATTTTCAACCCGGAATTTTGAAATCGCTACACGAGTTTTTAATTTTTTCAAGTTTTAATTAAATAATAATTTTCAGTTTTGTTTTGCAATGATATATTTACTGTTGGTTACTTAATCTAATTTTAATTGTAGAAAATATGTAAAAACATTTTTTTTTATAATTGGATTATTATATTTGAAATGATATAATTGGATTGTTTTATTTCGTATAGAAAGATAGACATCAAGTAAATATGTGAAGAAAAGAAGACTATTAGGTATCTACGTTCACGAACGAATTGTGGAAGCCGCTACTGTAATTCTCCACAAGCTTAGGACTTAGAAAGTTGACACAAATGCGACCGTCCATAGCAACAACGTGCGAGGCGACGCGACGGTTCAATAAATGAAATCTATTGTCCCTCCGTGAAGATGATTTGAAACTTATCACTTTCACATAAACTTAAATAATATATTACACTTTATATACACACATATTTATTTATTTATATATAAATTAATATGTTAATATTAACTTATTATATAAATGATAGAAAACAGAAAAACGTTATATGCGAATATTTCGACATGCAATTTATTATCTTAATGTAATAAGTATCTACTAGAAATTATTTATTATTATTTTTATTATCTATTAATTCGCATCTTAAAAATACACTTTTGAAAATCGAAAAATATACATAAAAAATATCAGCGACGAGTTGAATAAAAAAAGTAAACTTTAAAGTATAAAACATAAAGATTCTCGCAAAAAGCCGCTTCAAATAAAATTGAAGCATCCTCGTATTTTAAAGTTATTCCTCAAGTACAGTATCAATTTTTACGACAAAAGACGAGGATTTCAATAGAAGTGTAACCTCGTGCAAGCCATTGTTTAAATGTTACCTTATGATAGAAAATTCAAAAGATCCGAAGTAAATTACGAAAAGTATCTTTTAAAAGTCGGCGAAATATAGTTCCATTATATAGACTTCTTAACCGACTTATGTACATAAAATGTACATTTTTTTGATATTTTTACCTGGGAATTTGTTGTTTTGTCCCTTTTACCAAGTCTTTTAAATTTCAAATTCAATTTGTGGTGTTTAATGAAGTGAATTATCTTAACTGATCGGCGCGACGTGTTTGATGTTTTAAATTTAATTAATGTTTTCAAAAGTAATAAACTCGCCGTTTACTTAGCTAATTAAATTACGATAGCTTTGTTTTCTTTGTTTTTCGATGTGATGTTTTACGCTCGAAATTGATTCCAATAGCGTCGAGCAGTCTTAAATAAGAAGTGTATTTATAATATTCGATTAATTAAAAATGTCCCAATTTTATATATTTCTAACAATTTTGTATTCTTTCTGTTTCAATTATTTTTATTTAGAAGATGAGAGAGAAAATTGAAAATAAAATGTGTGAAAGTTTATAGAAACGATTTAAAAATGAAAGTTTTCGTTCTCATTAAAGCTTTAAGTTTTGTATTCCTTACTATGGATACATTTCACTCGATTATTAGATTCAGAACTTTATAATATAAAAGTGTGTTAAAATAATAATAATAATAATAATAATAATAATAATAATAATAATAATAATAACAATAATAACAATTTATATAACAAAGAATGTACTGACAGAGAACGAACAATAGACTGAATTGAAATTAAATCTCAAATTATTTATAATATAGATTTTGTTTCTTAACAGATTTTCTTATGTCTAATTAATTAACTTACAAAAAGCTTATCCGTAAAAATACCACCTCGAAATAATCTGTCGAAAATCCACAAGATAAGCAATCCTCCAAGCTATAACCTTATGGCTCTTTTATTAGTGAGAGCTTTATAAGATTGGGGATATTCATCAGTCGTAACACAACAATGCTCTTTTTCTCTATCATTATCTACCACATTCAAAGAAATACAATTATGTTTAATTTATCACATTCAAAGAAACACAATTGTGTTTACTTTGTTTTCAAATTTATGAATATATTTCTATCGAGGACGTTGACGACTAAATGAGTGTGTAATCATAGACTCAAATTATTTTTACAAAATTAATATGTTGTTCATTTATTTCTAGAAAATTTCGTGCGAAACATTCTGAAACAAAGAAACGGGTAACGCTGATTGCATTTTAAAGCAACCGAACTGGAAGTACATTTTTGTCAAGCTTTTATCTAATAAACATCGTTTATATCTGTTTACTCCCCAGTAAACTAATGCAACATTCAACGTAGATTTACTTCTATAACCGCAAGCTGGTTCAAGCCGTCATTAACTGTTTCCCGCCGCTGCCGCTGCGCCGTAGTATCCTTTGGGAAAACCTAAAAATTTCCATCGGAAAACCAAATAAATTGCATTAATCGCAAGCGCTGATGAAAATTTAATTAAATATTTTAGCGATTAAACAATTCCATATATAATGATGGCCTATATTTATTTCATTAAAGAGTTATGAATTGTTTATTTAGTTCCCTTTATTCCGACTCATTTTAATTAAATGAAACTATGCAAAATTGAAATTCAATATAAATGTAGCAATTCGCGGTAGGTATTTGGCTTTTGATAAACAACCATGAAATTCAATATATTTTTAAATGAATTTACTTACAAAAGGAAAATATATATACCACGTGTAAAGAGATAAACAATTTTCCGTCATCATTGCATTACAAAACAAAAATTTTAATTATCGTATATCATGCTGTTAAAAAAATTTCTCCAAAATTGAACTTGTCTGAAACGTTTGGTCAAGCTTTTATAAAAGTTGGCTTTTGTTTATCATTTTTATAAATAATAATTAAGTACCAAACTGATATGTATTTCTATCAGGAATACGAATGAATTAAATGTTTACAAAAAAATCAAAAATAATATCGACAACATTGACTACATTCAAAAAATATTTTTGATATAAATTTGTATATAAAATCTGTACATTTCGCAAAGCAATCCTTTCATTAACGTTATTAAAGGAAATTTATTATACTGTCGGGTGTGATTTAGTTATTTAATGAAGTTATTTAATCGCATTAAACATTATAGGTGATAATAATAACAAATTAATTGTGGTACTAACTGCACAGTTTAGTGAACAAATTACATGTATAATCAATTATTGGAATAAATTTGTAAAAGTAAATATCGCAGTAGGTATGAAACAGAAATGCCTTCTAGTTTAAAAATATTCACATAAAGTTTCACAAAATGTAAAAGAAATGATGTTTCAATTTAAAATTGTTGTTATAGAAATTATCATAGACATTGAAATTCGCGTCGTTTAATCGCGCGATACAAAAATAAATGCGTAAATTTTCAATGAAAATGCGTTGAATTTACAACGTGTTTTATTACCCAATAAATATAGTTGATATTCAGTAACTGTTTTAAATTATTCGACCTAATAGTTGTAACGGACTTAATGGACGTTAAGCGCTCTTGAATACGTCCCTGTCCTGAGAAAATCAACACAATTTCTTTAATTTTTTTATTAGACAATTGACATTGTACAAATAAAATTCCAACGCTCATAAAGAGTTTCGTTATATCTGAGAAAAATCTTTAAACTATAGTGCTTAGTTTCCTCTTAAAAAAATGTGTTCGAGCATCGCCTCTTAGAGAACTTTACTACTTATACTTGCTGCGGCTTCTGTTTCTGATGATAATGACAGATGGGGCTTTTGACTCTAGATTTATTTGTATATTTAAGTTAAAAAGTTAATAAAACCGTTAATGTTTTCAAAATTAGATTTTTAATGCACAATGACTGTAGGCTACTTCCTAGAAATTTTACAAGGAAATATCCGTTCCTCACTTTCGCTAAATGTCAACCTTTTACACAAAATAAAAATCTACGTTTTTTAAAGTGTTTTTTGAAATGAATATCAATTGACGAGCTGAAAGAAATCACAATAAGTTCAATTTACTTTAAGACGCTAATTTCATTGAAAACTATAAAACATATATTTATGTTTGATGAAAAAATCCAAATTAAGTAAATACAGCTATACAAATTAATCCATAGAACATTTTATGTTTTATTAAGACATTTCTTGTTTCTTTATACCCACAGGTTTGAAGTAACCAGTACAATTCGTGAATAAACGAAAATAAATGGTTTCGTTTAAACCTACAGAAGAAGTAAATTGAAAGTAATATGAGTATAAAAGATGTTTCCTCTCGCGTTTCTTTTTCCTTTTGTCAATCTCGAATATAGGTCACAAATTCCATAGAAACACACAAAGTTAGAATATCGCCTTTCTAAGAACGTAAAACGATTCCAATTGTTTCGCTGAAGTCGATGTATACGATAAATATTGTTATTTGTTGTGTTAGAAGACAATTTTAAAAATATTTGAAATAAAATTAGGTTTAAATCTTGCATCGTTAATTCATTCAAGTTGACTGTAATATTTTGCATGCAAAATTGGCAATTCTTTGCATTTAAAATTTTATTAAATCACCGTAAAATATAAATGGAAATTAATTCTTGAAGTACTTATTTGCAAATTCAATTTTGAATACAATTGATGTGAGAGAACGTCTTTAAATAATATCGTTCCATGTTCTCCCTTTACATCTTTTAATTAAATCATTTATTCAGAATCAAAAAACGAATTTCGTACTTCAGCTTCAACTATATGGTTTTCCAAATGTTACTGTATTTAAATAAATACACATTTTATGCAACGTACACGTCACGTTATTCCTACATTTAACACTATACGTCAGAAATATTCCCGAATGTATCTGGCGGTGACAGTTCATTTTTAATGAAACCTTTCCCACTGTCATGTCGTTTTACACGTGCGTGTACATACATACAGGAGTCAGGATATTATTGTTGATTCTTTCATATCCACCGTCATGCTTTTGCTCATGGAAATAGGGTACTTTTATGACTTGAAAGTTGAAGGTGCATTTTAAATAAAAATATTTCATAAAGGAAGTATATCAAGTTTCATAAAAATGATGCAAAAATGGTGATATTCTTGCAATAAAATCTGATTAACTTGGTAACTTGGTGTTTATTAAATGATTTAAAAATCGTGTTCTGCAAACTTTCTCTTGCTTATGAGCTCAACTTGAAATATATATTTCATGAATATACATAATAGTATAAAATTTACTAAATTCCCAATTATGAAACATATATGATGACGAACTTCACGGTAAATAACTTGAAACAACTAAACGAAGAAAGTTTGAAGAGTTTCCAGCAGTAGTAAAGGGAAAATAAACATCCTTAAAAATATGTAAATGAGATAACAGGACTTTAGTCCCACTTGTTCAAGTTATGCATTTAATATGATAAGAAGGATGTCAACATCAAAAGTTTGTATTGTACTGCGCTGCGGTGGCAGTTTATTCTTTTTAATTGCGCAAATTTATCTAATCAAGTTTTGTGAATGCAAAAGACCAAGTTAAGTAGACAAACTTTCTATTCATTTTGAGATCGCGTCTAATAAACTTAACGAGGGAAAATAAATATAGAATCCTCATGAAATTTATCGTTATTCTTAGTTATAGACTGATAAAATTTTATTATTATTGGAATAAGGAAATCGTGATATCATTACAATAAGAAACCTTTAAAGCATCAAAAAAATTTAGAAACACATAACGGTCAGTCAGAAAAACCAATGTTGTTGAAGGCAATTGAATCTGATATAAATTCAGCATAAAAGTTTCCAAGTTGAAAGTGTATGCAGATTGCGATACATTCTATTTCCGCAAATAAAACCGAGGTCTATTTATATACGAAATCTTGAACCCTTCGTGAAATTTACTATAAAAAGAGGGCGTCGCACTCGCAATCCTACATTTAAGGGAGTAGGTCATAAATAAATAAGACCTCATGACGTTTTATTATACGTACAGAAACTTTGGTAATTTTAGAAAAGTTTTATGCGAGTTTTCTACTCATTTTATAATAAAAAAGCAATCACAAATCTGATTTAAATTTTATTCTGCGATCACAATAAAATATATTAATATAAATAACAATTATTGTTAGATTAATTTTCCGCAATTGAAATTGTAGTGGTTTAACATCCAATTCCATTCGCATTTTGAAAATTTCTTCTTTATGAAATTGAAATTCAGTATTGTTAAATTTCTGGCTGCGTTACTGCTGACTTTTTAAAATAATTTTCTCCATGTAACCAACCAATCATAATTGTAACAGAAATATAATTTAATCGAATGGTGACATATTTTATTATATAGCAACATTATAGATAATTTGCATGGACGATGTTCTTTCTCAAGTTGCAACTCTTTCTCAAGTTTCTCAGTTAATTCTACACAAACATATCAAAGAAATGAGCTGTAATATGTCGTATAAATTTGCGTAAAACGAGTCACGTGTTGGCTCGTTTAATTAAACGACAAAGTTAAACTGCACCTCATAATTAAGTTAATTAGATGTACCGGTCTGTTGTCTAGTTTATTAGCATTGACGTCTACACGTTTCGTATTATATACTGTTGATTAATACGGTATATTACGTCACGTGATATTCTGCGCCATAAATTGATGTTTAATTTCAGGTGAGAGTTACGTCATGCAGAACACCGGCACAGCCAATTAATATAAATTATGAACGCGTGAGCGTGTAAAAAAAAATCTCATGAACTGTACTGGAATGACACATTATTCAGTAGCGTGGATTTGATGTTCAACCAGACAAAATGAACGCCTCCCTTGATTAAAATGTGTACGTTGAACTGTCCGTACGTACAACAAACATACAGGAAACGCAAATAACAGAGCACGTACAATAAAATTCGAAAACTAACAAGATACGTATAAAAGTAACATTTATAACGTGTTTATTTATTATGCGACGCAGGTGACAATTTTTTTTTTTTGTTATTTTGTTACAAATTAGATTGAAAGAAATTGTAAGTTTGCAAATTATGTGTTCATATAATCTTATTCACAAATAAAATACAAAAATGTATTTGTGGTTTTTAAAATGTTGTTGTTTTTTTAATAAACATTTATTCCTGATTTTCAAATACACTTTACTCATTGCTAGATTAATATAATTTATGAAAAGTTTGAAAGAAATTGAAAAATGTTGCTTGGCATTGCCTGCTTTATATATACAGGCTGTAACATATCTCCGTTGTTATTCAAAATACAAAAAATATTTTATGACAAAAGTTTTTTGAATTTATGGTCTCCACCACCTAAAATTATTTTTAGTTATACGGAGTGTTTCGTTTGTGCGCAACCACGAACAAGTTCAAAATTTTAAATGGAACATCCTATATATTATTACATTTTTGAATTCCCTCGGTAATTCTAATATAAGTTTGTATAAGATAATATTTGTCTATGTCTATTCGTTTTTAAGATATTTGCATTTATAAGGAAATTTTGACAGCTGACGGTCTTCGGCAAAACGCATATAGTTCATTAACAAAATACAGCAAGATCATGAAATTTTATGCAACGCTAGAGGGATCTTTAGTGATAATAGTAAAAGCATTTGAAATTCGATATGTAACACAACATACTTAATAAATCTCCTTCTTTTTGAAACAATTGAAATGCGGAAAACTTAATTTTTTTAAATGGAAGCGCTATATTTTTATGCATTAGTCGAAAGCAAAATTTAATTGTCTACCAATTTGAATAAGCCACATATGTAGTTAAAATGAATTATTTTTGAGATATTGATGTATTTTTAATTTTCGTACATTGTCATCCTTCCTGAGAACCATAAAAGTATTTTTGTTTTTTTTTTTAAACAAATCTGATAAACTACGAACTAATAAATAGAATATGCTGTAAATAAGTAGATACACCAAACTTTACATTTCAAAGTTTCATAATATTCACACATTAAATAGAGAAATTACAAAATGTCACATTTTTAATAGGAGTTACCTATAGTTCTGTTCCGT